>LFYR01000958.1:417458-457885 GCA_001185155.1 Zostera marina | reverse complement strand
AAATGAGATTGGGGAAAATGAAATGGGGGGGGGGAAACGAGATTGGAGGAAATGAGAGTGGGGGAACGAGATGAGGGAAAATAATATTGGGGAATAATATTGGATGGAATTAAAAAATGAGGGAATAATAATATTGGGAATAATAATATTGGGAATAATAATAATAATACTAATTTGGTTGATTTTTTTTGCTTCCGTTTTGTTTTTAGATATATTCGAATTGATGATCTTGTTTGTGGGTGTCAAATCAGTGTTCTCTTTTTCTTGATTTTGAGTTTTTGGTTGCCTTTGGCTTGTGTACAGTGTTGGATTTGTTGATCAGAATTAGATAAATTGCTCATGAGTTATATTGTAATTTTTTTTTTTTTTTTGCTTTTCATTTTTTTGCAGCGTTCAAAATTGTAAAACACGAAAAGGATGTACACTTCTCATTCGGAAGTGTTCGTGGTATGCATTTTTCAAATCGTCTTTTGGATGCAATAGCAAGTCATTGTGTCCCATATGAAGATGTTCTTGATGAGATTGAGCTCCCATATGAAGATGTTCTTGATTACTTAGAATTTTGTATGTTAATTCGTCGGTACATCCGATTCTCTCAAAAAGGGTTTCTTGGTCCATTTGGTTGTTGTTCCCTCTTGATTTTTGGTTTAATCTTAAATCCGTGTAAAAAAATTAATTTTTTCGAAAATAACCCTCTAACTTTAATTAAATTACACCTATAAAATTTGTAATATAAAATTTCAAAAGTTTTCAAAAAACCGACTGATTTGATGTGTCAAAAAACCGACTTTAATTTCATTTTTTTTGAATTAAACCAAAAGGATTAGGTTTAGTGTTTGAATTGCCTGAATATTTAAAATTCAGATTGGGTCAGGAGTAACACGAATCATGTCAATACCTAATTACACTATTATGCATATATATTTAAATCAATAAAATATAATTTTTATAATATGTTCTATTTTTATGCTATATATATAATTAAATATATAAATTTTATGATATAGTCCGTATACTACAAAAAAAAAGTAGACAGTTTAAGCGAAATAAAGTAAATGTAATTTCCAGTAAAAACACTTATAATCTAAGTTAACAGAATTTTCGTTAAATTTTAAGGTATCTAATGTTAAAATTTTATTATAATGAAATAAAATTATAATATAAAACATAAAAATTAAAAAAAAAATCTTAAAATCTTAAAATAATAATATAATTAATGTAAAAATTAAAAAATAATAATGAATTATATAAAATGATGATTTTGCGATTTCAGAACCGACGAGGTTGAATATATATTTCAGAACCAATTTGGCGATTCGTGACATTCTGACGACCCTACTCATCCTATATTATTTATAATCCAAAATAATTATAATTTTTTGATTAAGGTGTAAATTTATATTAAAAAATACATGAGATAAATACCTTCAAATATTATATATTATTTAAAGATCAATAATATATTTTTAAAGATAATATATATATATAAAATTTAACTCATTTTATCGATCATAAGTTGAAAACCTTCCAAAACAATCAAGTCGCACTCGATATATATATATATAGTCTATAGAATTAGGGTTTGGGTACTAAAATACCACATTATACCGTCTACTTAGTTAGTTAATTAGGGTTTATGTTTTTTTTAAAAAAACACACGTGCAAGTCGACAAAAAATACTTACATAAACCTTGGTATATCGGACGACGCATGCCAAACATGTTCTAATCAGTTTATAAATGAAAAACTTCGAAAACATACGCGACCTTCATAGTTAAATATTTATTAATGTTTAGGGTTTATGTTTTATTTTTGACAACCAAATTTAAGTGAGAAAAAAATGGATGAAGATATGAAAAGTGTAAGTTATTTAGAGTTTGTCTATTTGGTGCATAATTAGATCAATGATCCCCATTGTTGTAAGTTGCAGTAACCTGGGTTAATTAATTTAACCAGGGTTAAAATTAATAGAGAGTATAGAAGAACTGAACTGAACCCTGATTATTGAAAAAAGAATGAAAGAAATAGTAATATAAGAGTGGCATCGGTTGGAATCCGGTTGGAATGAAATAGCCGCGAAATAACCGTCAGTAAAAGACGGTTAAATATATCTTTTTTAGGGTTAAGGAAGATCCAAATCCATTGATACTGGTTTGGTCGATATACTGATTTACTGGTACTCCCGACCCTCCCTCATTCTCCACGCCGCCGTATTAATTAATTTTTATTTTCAACTTTCTAATTTCATTTGGTTTTTTCACTTATAAACACCACAGCCTGTGCAACCAAATCGATTGTCAATGGTGAACGAATCGGACTTGAATCTTCTCTGCGACGAAAACATCTCGGAAACAATGGACACAGCATCTCCAACCCAGCAGCAGCAGCAGCAGCATCGGCGTCTGATACCACCATACTGGATGTTTTCGCCGACCTTGGCGATATCTCAATAGAAGAACGACAGAGGCAACTGAATAACCTGTTCGATAAACAATCGTACTATCTCCCTGTCCCTGGGTACGGAGCGAGACTTCTCCGTTTGACCCGCCTCGCCGCTCTCCGCAGCAACGCCGTTCTTTGGATCGTAATGGTGCGGGTTGTTTATCGATCTGTAAATCTATATGTATTTATTTATTTATTGATTGATCTTTGATCCTCTTTTCGATTGTTTTTTTGTCGTTTTTATCGTGTTTGTTTGGTCGGACAGACGTGTGCGAATCTGAATCTATGTCCGTCGACGGTTTTCACTTCCGTCAACTTGCTCGACGTGTTCGTGTCTCGGTTTGTCGAGAAGGTGTGGGAAGACTGGATGATGGAGTTGGCGGCGGTTTGTTGCATCACGATATCGACCAAGTTCACCGAAACTGAAGTTCCCGATATCGACTCCCTTCAACTACCCATCAATGACTACGACAACTTAACCATCCAGAGAATGGAGTTTCTCGTGCTCCATGGCTTAGATTGGCATGTTCAGGCCGTAACTGCGCATTCCTACGTCCATCTGCTGCTCCATAAAGACGCCACAACGGACTTCATAGCAAAGACGTATGATCTCCTCCTCCGATCCATCCTCGACGTCCGTTTCCTCGACTACGTCCCTCTCGATATAGCTATGGCGGCCATCAAATGCACGGAGCATGAGGGTCAAACCGTCGGAGGAGCATCGGAGTTTCTGGTTAGTCTCACTAAGAAGTACCAGAACGAGGATCAGGTGCAGAGTTGCTTGGAGAAGATGCTGGTGGTTTCCAAGGAACCGATGATCAATTCCGACGGATTCAGTCCCGGAGCCATTTACAAGCCCTTGGCGCCGTACGTCAAGATGTCGGATCGCGTTCTCCGTTTCGACTCGTTCTTCCTTCATTCCATTGAGAAGGGTCGGAAGAAGAGAAGAAGAGGAGCTTAGTTAGACCTTCATTCCGGTGAACCTTCGACCTTCAACTTGAACTATCCATGTCTTACTGCTATTTTTTTTCCGAAAGTGGTGGTTGTTTCAGAATATTTCATGTTTTTTGGGTTGATTAATAAATAAAAATTATAATCAGGTTGTTTTTATAAAATACCTATTTTTTATTTATTTATTTATTTATTTCGTGATGATAAATTGATAAAGAAAACCCTCCAAAACCCAATCTCTTGGAATCAATCGTTGTTCCCAAACTTTTGTCCCCTTCTTTCCTCGCCGGTGTCGCCGCCGCCACCGATGGCATTCTGCCAGCAGTTTCTCCTCGGATCACCTTCTTCCGTCTATGTCCACCCTCGCCTCGACCGTACTCGGCGTCTCCACAACGAAAAGACGGCGTCTTCTTCTTCTTCTTCTACAAGCATCATTATCTCCGCATCCGTCTCTCCTGCGCCTTCTCCATCTGAAAATGGAAAATCCAAAAATATCTTTTCTGTTCGGAGAGACAGCACCAAGACGGTCTTCCTCCCGATTCTGTCTGCCGTTTCCGGACTCTTATTGCCATTCGTTGGAGGGGGAAGCGGAGACGGATCCTCTGGCGGTGGAGGATGGTTCAACTTTGGTGGTAGTGGAGGTGGTGGTGGAGGAGGAGGAAGTGGATCCAGACCTTGTTTGTCATATGCTATTGCTTCTGAGGAAGAGCGATCCACTTGGGACAATCATGGACTACCTGCCAAGGTACCGATCGCTCTCTCCAAACTAAGTGGTTTGAAACGGTACAAGGTTTCGGAAATTTTGTTCTTCGATAGAAATAGGAAAGTCACGGTCGAGGGAACTGAGGATTCGTTTTTCGAGATGGTGTCCATCCGTCCAGGTGGAATTTACACCAAAGCTCTCTTACAGAAGGAGGTGGAGACACTAGCCACTTGTGGGATGTTTGAGAAAGTTGATCTTGTTGCAAATGCAAAACCAGATGGAACAATCGGAGTTACAGTTTCATTTGTGGAGAGCACATGGCAATCTGCTAATTCCTTTCGGTGCATTAATGTGGGACTCTTACCGCAGTCCAAACCACTGGAGATGGATCCTGATATGACTGATAAAGAACTCATGGCATACTATGGTGCATTGGAGAGTGACTACGAGTATGATGATCTATCCAATACTTGTTCATTAAATTACTCATCAGTATATACCTGTCGATACTTGATAGTAAAAATGAGTTTTTTTAATTTGTTGTTGGCAACATGCATTCGTTAATTAGCAACCGTTTCCACTTTACCAAATTTAGTTTGAGCATGAGTAAATGGATTTTTTTTCCACATAGTAATGCAAGTAGACGGTAATTAAGTTATGGTTTCGATTTCTTTTCTTTCACGTCAACTGACCTCTTCTCCGTGAATAAATTTAGTATTTTTGTTCTATTCTCAAAGTCATAATGTGCGTGGTTGAAACTTGTGTAATGCAGGAAGAGAATAAACCGTTCACGTTCATGCTTGTTGCCGAATACTGTATATAAGGAAATTGTCACAATGCTTGGCGAGGAAGGGAAGGTGAGTGCAAGGTTGCTTCAAGGGATAAGGGATCGGGTGCAGAAATGGTATCAGGATGAGGGTTATGCTTGTGCGCAAGTTGTCAATTTTGGTAATTTGAACACCAGTGAAGTTGTTTGCGAAGTGGTGGAGGGGGACATCACAGAACTTGCAATTCAGTTCCAGGATAAGCTTGGGAACATCGTTGAGGGAAACACTGATCTTTCTGTCGTTCGTCGTGAACTTCCCCCACAAGTAATGAGTAGTTAAATAACATGATTATATATCCCTAATAGAGTTGTATTTGCTACATAATCTTACATACAAATAGTATAATCTTTTGTTTTTAAAAGAAGCATATTTTTAAATATGGTAGTTAATCATGGAACCTGTCATCATTTGTGTGATTTTTAGAGCCTATAGTTCCCTTTTTACATGTCCACTTCAGTCCTCTTTTTAATAGTTCCCTGCAATATTTGTTTCTAATAAATTTTAATCATTACACTGCAGCTTTGTAAAGGACATGTCTTCAACATAGAAGCAGGGAAACAAGCTCTTCGGAATATAAATTCCCTTGCCTTATTCTCAAATATTGAGGTAAACCCCAAACCTGATGAAAAGAATGAAGGGGGTATCATTGTAGAGATAAAGCTTAAAGAACTCGAACAAAAATCTGCTGAAGTAAGCACAGAGTGGGGTATTGTTCCAGGACGTAATGGCCGACCAACTCTTGTAGGTTTTACGTATTTTTATTCAGATGGATTGTTCGTACATATTACTTTGTAGTGCAATATATCATAACAGTTTGGCTTGCATTCCTTTTCCGTAGGCTTCCATACAACCTGGTGGAACAATATCATTTGAACATAGAAATATTGCCGGACTAAACCGATCCATTCATGGTTCTGTTAATTCCAGTAATCTTCTTAATCCTCAGGTATAACTCGTGCATTTATCAGTTGGTATGTTTACAGTTTCTATTTATACATTTATTTCGCTCGATTAACTGTTTGGATTAATTTTAATATAAAAATTGTACTTTCGTTCATTTCATGTTTTTATGATTTGGGATTGGTACATTCATCTGCCACCTTAAGAGAATATTATACTGATTATTGAATTAAATAATGTCATAGTGCATTCATCAATTGGTGATTTTTCAAGTTTCTAAACTGTTACTACCTAAATCACAAGAATTGTGCACACTACATGTTATCTTTTTTTTAATAGATCGAAGTTCACTGACTTTTTAGCATTATATTTGTGACAAATCGATAATAGTATCTTGCTTTCTTGAGCCTTCACTTGATCATTTTTAAGGATTAACTTCTACAAACGAGGATTTTTTTAATTTTTAATACTTTTGATATTTGATAAGGAGATCTATATTATTTTTATACACTGAGGATCAAAGACGGACGGCCGTATGATGCGGCCTGTCTCTGATCCACACTGTATATATATAATTATTTATTTCTAATAGGGAAAAAATATAAAAAAACCTAAAACATAAAAAAACCACTATTCCTTCTCTGTCGGACGACAGATTTTGGTGGTGGCGGCTTCAGCTTCAGGGGATGGCGATGGTGGTGGTGGCTTCATTTCGGAGTTCCGCGACCTTCTATGCAGGCTTCATCAGACTCTCATTCCAGATTTGAAGATGTCCACGAAATTCGAGAATGGAACTGGCGATAGATTTGGAGAAGATTCCAGATTGGAACTGCTATTCCGCGGACTCGTCGATCTCCGGTGAACGATCTCCAGTTCCTAATTTCGAGTTCACCAGAACTCGATTCCAGATTTGGGACGAGACGGAGAGTGTTTTGGGACTCCAGACTGTCCTGTTTTGGGACTCCAGTTCCTGATTTGGAACGATTTCAGAAGGAAGTCGCGATGAGTTCCTGGAACCCATCGCGAGTTCCGCGGCACTCGATCGCAGTTCCGATCGGACGGCCGATTCGAACGGACGGCCGGATCGAAGGTCCGCAAAAGGGACCATTCGAAAAACCGTCCGTCCCAGAATCGCGCCGTATTTTTATATATGCTGAATTATTTTAAAACAGATATCCTTCGATGTTCTCGTTGTTTGTTGATAATTATGTAGCATTTATCATGGCAATTTATACATATTTTCATTTTTCTCAGGATGACTTGACATTCAAGTTGGAATATGTGCATCCGTACATAGACGGTGTTTCTAACCCAAAAAATCGTACTTTTCGTACAAATGTCTTCAACAGCAGGAAGTTGAGCCCTGTTTTCACTGGTGGCCCTGGGGTAGATGAAGTTCCGGCCATATGGATTGACCGAGCAGGGTTCAAAGCCAACATAACAGAGGCATATTAATTAAATCTTGTTCTGTCACCCTTTTTTAGGGGGTATTACTGTTGTTTTCAGCATAGTTTAATAATTTGTCACGTTATCTAGGCATTTACACGACAAAGCAAGTTCACCTATGGTTTGGTTTGTGAAGAAATTACAACTCGTGATGAAACCAGTTGCATCTGCAAAAATGGTTCTCGAGCACTCCCTAGTGGTGGTTTAAGCTTCGATGGACCTCCAACAAGTCTTAGTGGTACAGGTGTTGACCGAATGGCATTCCTACAATCAAATATAACTCGTGATAACACACAGTTTGTGAATGGAACAATTGTTGGTGCAAGAGATTCCTTTCAGGTAGAATATTTTTCCATTTAGCATTTGTGTTTTATCTATTTACTTCAATCAGTCATGATATATGTTATGGCTTCCAAAATTTCTGATATGTGCGACATGCTTCTGAAGGCCTTATGAATGATTAAAACTGATTATATCTTTTGGACAGATATCGATATTTTGTCTGTCATTGTATTAGATGTTTTAAGGGAAATTGGTTCGTTCATTTAATGATTTTGTTGATTTAAAGTTTTTAATGTTGGAACAAGTATCAATATTATGTCATTTTTCATTGTGTATGATAGTTTTAAGGGAAACTAGTTCGTTTATTTCATGATTATGTTGATTTTGATGTTAGAACAAGTATCCATATTTTGTCATTTTTCATTGTGTAGGATAAGGGATACTATTTCATTCGTTTATTGATTATGTTGATTTTGATCTTCCATATCCAATTTTTAATTTCTGTTAATTGATTGAAATAATGATTAAAATTACCCCCTTTCCACATTCAGTTGGATCAAGGTCTTGGAATAGGCAGCAAGCTCCCATTTTTCAACCGGCATCAGCTGTCAATGACCCGTTTCATTCAATTGAAAGACATAGAAGAAGGTGGGAAAGCTGCACCACCAGTACTAGTTCTTCATGGTCGTTATGGTGGTTGTGTAGGTGATCTTCCTAGTTATGATGCTTTCACTCTTGGTGGACCTTACTCTGTAAGAGGTTACAATATGGGAGAATTGGGTGCATGCAGAAACATTCTCGAGGTCAGTCAGTCGGTCATATAAAGATGATTTTTAACTGTTACATTTTATGTTGCATTTTTAAGTTTTAACACAATTTCTCGATTTATCAGTTGGCAGCTGAGTTGAGAGTTCCCGTGAGAAATATTGATACATATGCTTTTGTGGAGCATGGAACTGATCTTGGAAGCTCAAAAGATGTGAAAGGGAACCCAACTGAATTCTTCCGCCGTGTTGGTCATGGATCTTCTTATGGTGCTGGCGTTAAGTTGGGTTTAGTAAGAGCTGAGTATGCCATTGATCACAATGCAGGAACAGGGGCTGTATTCTTCCGATTTGGGGAGAGATTTTGAATAATTGTTGGCAGAGTATATTATGTAATGTAAAAGAGTGGCTAGAATATTTGGTTTTAATTTTAGTTGTATTTGATTTTAATTTTAGTTGTATTTGGTTTTAATTTTAGTTGTATTTGATTTGTTCTATGAGTGGTCATTTATATTTTATAGTAGTAGTACAATTTCTTTCTAAAAAATCTAAAAATTTATTCTATACGATGATAGAAAATAATTTTTTTTGTTTCATCAGATTTTGAAATTTTTCTTCAGATAAGATTTGAAACAGGATGAGAATTGACCATACTATATTTTATCAAGCTGTTATTTGCATACTGCAACTGTTTGAAATTGAGATTGATAATTTTGTAGGAGAGTCATCCTATTATCTATTTTAATAGGAAAATTTCTGGAAATCTGAGGGGACCAATGCCAAAACAGATTAGCGATGGGTTTTTAAATATAGGTGCCAAAAAAATGCCCTATCCAGATCCATAGAAGAATACAATAAAGATAATTTGAATGAAAGTGTCTTTGAAGGCTTCAAATTTGAATGAAAGTGTCTCTGGTAACTATATAGCCGATTTATCTTCTTACACCCCCTCACAAATTTACAATCTGTAATGAGATAATGTTGAAGTGTAGAACAACAGATTATGGATTAAAAAACCTAGCGCGCATTGCATTTTTAAAATTCTGAGAAAAACCTTTACTCCGCTTATTTGTCCACTTATGTACTCATATAACATTGCAATTTGAATGTATATGTTGAAGACTTTAAGTTGTATCTTCATATAATACTTTTATGTGAAGTCTGTTATTCTAGAATATGCTTTATTTAAAAATCTTTATTATTTCCTTCCTCCTGGTTTGTTCTTTCTAGTTAATTTGTGAACAACCACAAAAAAATGCTAAGTTAGAGTTCTGAATTTTTTTTATAAACCTTACCTTGGCAGATGACATCTGAATTTCAGAGACCTGCAGAGATTCTTAAAAATATCATATGAAACAGCTTTAGTAAAAAGATCTGCCAATTGTTGAGATGAACATACATGATCTACTTTTATATGTCATTTGGTTATTAATTCTCAAATGAAATGAATATCATTTTTTATGTGTTTTGATTTTTGTTTAGTTACTGGATTTTCAGCCATAAATATAGCAGATATATTATCACAATCAAGTTGCGGTACATTATAAATTAGATAATTAAGATCTTTGCATATGAAACTTGTCCACCTAATTTCTGCTATCAGAGCTGCCAAAGCTCTGTATTCAGCTTCAGCACTTGATCGAGAAACAGATCTTGTTTCTTTGAAACCCAGATTACCAGGTTTCCTTCAATAAAAACACAAAGACCGATTGTTGATTTTCTATAGTCTAAGTCTCCAGCAAAATCAGCATCGCAATATCCTATTATCTTATTTTGTTGTGATGTTCTTTTAAAATGTAAACCATTACTTATGGTTCCCTTTATGTATCTTAAGATCTTAGCAGCTATTAGGTGTTCTGTTCTTGGTTCATGTATAAACTTAGCCACTTGATATGGTTGGTTGCGGTACATGTATAGCCTACTAGAGCTCGTGATGTCTATTAAAATGTCTCCACTCTCTTTTTTAAGTTTTGAATTTGATGTTACTGGTGAGTTGCAAGGCTTGCATTGCAACATATTGTATTTTGACAAGATATTTCAAGCATACTTCGATTGATTCATATCAATACTGCCATTATGATTATATTTAATTTCCATCCCTAGAAAATATTTTAGAATGTCCAAGTCTCTACATTTAAATTCCTAACATAAAGTTTTTATAAAATTCTCAATCTCATTGGCATTATTACCTGTAATTATAATGTCATCTACATAAACCACCAACCATATCAAAATATTTTCCTTATGATAAGTAAATAATGATGAATCAGCAGGCCTGTTAGAAAACTTATTCAGAATTAAGAAATTTCTTAACCTGGTGAACCATGATTTTGGGGCATGTTTAAGTCCATAAATGACCTTATTTAGTTTGCAAACATGGTCTGGTGACCTAGAAGTAGTGTATCTAGGCGGTTGTGATATATGAACTGTTTTCAGCAATTCACCTTGTAGAAAAGCATTTTTGACATCTATTTGTCTTAATTTGTAATTTTTATATACAGCAAGAGATAGTAAGATCTCACTGTTGAAGATCTAACTACTGGACTATAGATTAGCCCATAGTCTGTCTTTGATTTGTTTAAAACCTCGAGCCACCAGTCTGGCTTAATATCTATCTATGCTTTCATCAACTTTTCTTTTTATTTTGAACACCCATTTTGTTTCTATTAATTTTGTGTTTTGATCAGATGGAACTAAATCCCATGTTTTATTTTCTAATAGTGCCTTAAATTCCTCATCCATAGCCTTTTTCAGTGTGATATTTTAAGAGCTTTGTAGTTTTTAGGTGTTAATGTGTTGTCCTCAATGACCTCCGCAATTAATGCTTTTGGTAGATCGACTTTATAGATATCAAATTTTTTAGGAAATGTTTGTTCTCTAAGGCTTCTTCTCACAATAGTGTGTTCTTGAAACTCCCTAATGTCATTTAGAGGAATATTATGTTCAGTGTGTTCAGGTATAGTTTGTTCTGATGGAACTGTTCCAGTGTTAGTTATACTCTTAGAAGTTTCTGAACTTATATTTTTACTTGGTGACTGATGGTGTTCAGAAAATATTGTAGAATTGTTTAAGTTAGGGCTAGATCTGTCTTGATCAGAAGGTAAATTATCTTCTGTACCTATTTCTTGCCCAATCGATGGTATGATATATGAGTTATCTTGTTGTAACTCAGTGTTATCTGGTAATATCCTAGGTTCTTCATCTGTGGAAATCGGTAAGTGTGTTAATTTGACTATTTGCTCACTAGAGTTCTCAATTGTATAGTCTTTAAACGGATAAACATCTTCATAGAAGTGAACATGTTTAGAAATTATTATAGTTGAGTCTTTCAATTTTAAACATCTATAGGCTTTATGGGTAGGTGAATACCCAAGAAAACAACAATAGTTTGAAGTTGGATCAAACTTGTTTCTTAAAACCTAGGGTATTAGAGGAAAATATAGTGACCCGAAAATTCTGTAATAATTCATATCTGGGTTCTTATCATATAGAGTAGAATAGGGTAAGTTAAAATTCAATGATTTAGAAGGAAGTCTGTTTATGGAGTAAACAACAGTGGTACATGCTTCTACTTAATATTGTTTTGGTACTTGGGATTGAGAGAAGAAACATCTAGTTGTTCCAATAATGTGACCATGCCTTTTTTCTACTAAACCATTCTGTTCTGGTGTATATGGAGAGGATAGTCTATGGGTCATTCCTAATTCTTGACATAATTTTGTAAATCTATGATTGCAAAATTCTCCACCCCCGTCTGTCTGTAAGCATTTGATAGGCTTTCTTAAAGATCTTTCTATCGTTTTTTGAAAATTTTGAAATGTTTCAAAAACTTCATCTTTGGTTTTGAGTGGATAAAACCAAGAAAATCTGAAAAATTCATCCACAATTAGAAGATAAAACCTATGACCATTAATTGATGGAATTGGAGAAAGACCCCAAACATTCATATGAATTACTTCAAGTGGTGATTTGCTATATTGTTCTCTATTTTTAAAATGTTTCTTTTTCATTTTACTTAGTGGACAATCCAAACATTTATGTTTGAGATTTGTGTAAGAAATCTTGTGATCTTTCAATAAACGTATTAGAGCATTATAAGAAGGATGACCACACCTTCTATGCCAAACCTCGAGAGAATTTATTACTCTTGAGGAGGCTGATATAAATTTATTTCCCCCGCTATTTGAATTAAGATAATATAATCCATCATGGCTTTTACCACTAAGTATGTCTTTCCCATTTTTGTTGTCTTGGATTGTAAATCTAAACCCATTTAGTATAAAACTACAATTAAGATCTCTTGTCATTGATCTAATGGATAAGCGATTCATTTTCATGGAAGGTACACAGAGAGTATTCCTTAGTAGAATCTCTCCATTATTAGATTTTAGTCTAGCAATACTTATATGTGAAATCTTTAATCCTAAACCATTACCAATAATTATATTTTTCATACCAGAATAATCGTGAACATCCGAGAGTGAATACAGATCCGGTGTCATATGATTTGTAGTGCCGGAATAAAGAAGTCAGTTCCCTTTAGTTACTTCATCAATAACTTCCATGGATGTCGCGAACGTTTTTAAACCCTTTCTACAAGTACGTGCATTGTGACCTGATTTTTCACAAAGTTGGCATACTATCGAGTTATCGAGATTTTTCACAAAGTTATCGTAATTTCCAGGAGTTCGGCGCCATCTATTTTCCCTATTTCTATATTTTTGAAAACGACCTCCTCCATTGCCCCGATTATTTTTGTGAAATCGATTATCACGATTTTTATAGTTAACAGCAAAGACAGATAGATTTTCAGTAGTAGTCGTTGTTGATTGATAATTCATTTGACGTAGATAGGCATCTTCCATAATCAGTTGTTGGACTTAGAGTCATTGAAGGAGGAGGACAACATTGTTGATGAATGGAGAAGGAAGAATGAAGGAAAGAGTAGAGAGGTTTGACTAATGATCGATGGATCATTTGCTCTTTATTATTGTAAATATATACACTTGAAAGTTGTACCACCCACCCACCCCTTATAATGTGAGTGGAGTTGGTTACAACAAATAACAAACTAATATTTTATAATCTAATATTTGACTGCTAGCTGCATGAGAATGTAAAAAACAAATAAATGGCATGTACTCTGGACCCAAACCATAGCTAACAAAATCCACAATATCACAATATTGTGTCACCTGCAGCTAGCAGCTAGTGAGTCCGTAAGTGCTCTGACTTTGATAACATAATCCCTGGTAGATTCATCAAATGAATTAGTCGTCGAAGCTCGTCATGAATCCCTTGTGTGTACGTGTATTGTCTTTCGTGGTGATAGGTGAATTAATTTCAAACTTCTTCCAACAATCGTAGGTAGTGGCATGATTGAGAACAAGAGAAAACATTGGGAGGCCAACGATCGATTGTATCCATCCCAATACAACCCAAGTTTGGCTAATGATCATTTGCTCTTTATTATTTTAAATATATACACTTGAAAGTTGTACCACCCCTTATAATGTGAGTGGGGTTGGTTACAACAAATAACAAACTAATATTCTATAATCTAATATTCCCCCTCAAGCTAGTGTTTGTGAGCTAACATCACCTAGCTTGGATCTCATTTCAATGAACCTGGATAAGGGAAGTGGTTTGGTGACACAATCAGCTAGTTGCTCCTTGATTGAGATGTGGAAAACCTGTAAGAGTCCTTTCTTCACCAATTCACGAACAAAATTGAAATTGATTGCCATGTGCTTCATTCTCGAGTGAAACACTGGATTGTGCGATAAGTGTTTTGCACCTAAGTTATCCGTCCAAATTTTTGCTGTTTTGATTTTGGTAAAACCAATTTCATATAACAAATTTAATACCCATATTACTTCAGAAGATGTGTCTGCCATAGTACGAAATTCTACCTTCATAGACGATCGAGCAACTGTGGGTTGTTTCTTGGCGGACCATGATATAAGTTTGTTCCAATAAAAATCGCAAATCCTCCGGTATTTCGTCTATAATCTGTGCATCCGGCCCAATCCACATCTGTAAATGTGCTGATCGACAAGGATGATGATGGTGATAATAAAATACCATGTGTGGGAGTTCCTTGTAGATATCTCAATACCCTCTTGTGGATGCCCAATGTTATGTAGTAGGGTGTTGTAAATACTGACACGATTTATTCACTACAAATGCTATATCCGGCCGTGTGTTGACAAGATACAAGAGTGCACTAATTATTGATCGATAGAGCAGAGTATCATCAAATAGAATTCCATCATGCAAATTCAGTTTTGTACTCGAGGCCATTGGTGTAAAGACGTGCTTTGCCATGTGTATGTTAGTCCGTTGGAGAATATCACAAGTATATCTATGTTGAGAAAGTATATGCTTGTTGGTTTAACCAACTTGCACAAGTTCCATGCTAAGAAAATACTGCAATTTGCCCATGTCCTTGAGCTTGAATTCTTTAGATAATATGGCAATCAAGTTTCGAATTTCAGCCGTTGATGAGCTGGTTATGACTATGTCATCCACATAAATAAGCATGAATGTATGTGAACTAGAAGTATGTCGATAAAATAGCGATGCGTCCGAATT
This sequence comes from Zostera marina, assembly GCA_001185155.1. NCBI lineage: Eukaryota > Viridiplantae > Streptophyta > Magnoliopsida > Alismatales > Zosteraceae > Zostera > Zostera marina. The sequence goes on along the minus strand of LFYR01000958.1, from coordinate 442,976 downwards.
CGAACTAGTAAAACCAACTCTAATTAAAAAAGTGCTCAAACGATCATACCATGCCCTTGGAGATTGACGAAGTCCTTATAATGACTTGTGTAATAGACATACTCTGGACAGGTGATCTTTATTTACGAAGCCGGACGGTTGCACCATATAGACCGCTTCTTTAAGATTTCCGTTTAGAAATGCGTTATCCACATTCAACTGATGGATTTGTCATCCCTTTGAAATAGCGAGTTATAATATAATTCGTATTGTCGGAAATTTTACTACCGGGCTATATGTCTCGTCAAAGTCGGTAACTTCCATTTAAGAGAACCCACGAGCAACTAATCTCGCTTTTCGTCTTTGAAGAGTACCATCTGGTTTCCTCTTTACTCTAAATACCAATTTACAAGAGACTATATTTTTGTTTGGTGGCGGGACAACCAATGACCATGTATTATTTTCCAATGCCTTAATATATTTCTTGTTCCATTGCACCAATCCATTCGGAAGATGTTTGAACGTTGATGGTTCAATCAAGTCTATTAGTGAATGTAATTAGTTAGTTGGACTATAGTAGTTAGTGAATATGTTAGTGGGTTGAATAAATGTAAAGGTATATAATGACATGAAAGGAGAATGAAAAGGGATCGCATTTGATTTCTCTACTCACACACATACCTTGTTCTTATATGGTATCAGTTTCTTGTTAGATTCGTGGGTGAGTAGTGGCCATCACGAGTTGTGATTCTTGTTCTTCCGCTGTAAATCAAGGATGACGAATGAAAATAATCTTCAAATGTGCGCTGGAATGAGGACAGCAGAAGGGGTCAAGGTTCCAATAGTCATCAAGCATATCAAGACGGTCGTTCTTGACAGATCAAACTACTATACCTGGCAAGCTCAATTTCTGGTTGGTCTTCGTGGAAGCCGTTTGCTCAACTATGTTGAAGGAGAAGTGGACTTGAGCAACGATTTAATGGAACAACAAGATCAGTTGATCTTGAGCTGGATGTTGTCGTCGATATCGGCTGCTACCGCACGTCACGGCGTGCAATACTGCCAAAGAGGCCTGGACAACGCTGCAAAGAATCTCCGCTTCAGGAACCAGATCAAGGATTTTGAATTTGCGACAAAAATTGCATGCGGTTAAATTGGGGACGAAAACTGTGGAAGCATACATTGCAGAGATTTCTAATCTTGCAGAGGCATTGTCCATTGCGGGTGACAAGGTAGAGGATGAGGATTTGGTGCTGGTGGCGTTAGGAGGTCTAGGCGAAGAGTATGACGCATTTGTGCAGTCAATTACAAATCTCGATGGGGAGCTATCATTTCTGGATATTCAACAAAGAATTCTGGATAGGAATGAAAGGCAGGCTAGAGTGGCAACACTACGGGGCACAACTACAACAACAAATCTGAGTGCTAATGCCGTTACAAGTCACAAAATGGATCTGAAATCCATTCCATGCCAAATTTGTTCCAGAAAAGCGCATGGAGCTCTTAACTGTTACAACAGGTACAATTCAAGATTCCCGCCAACTCATAATAGGGTGTTGCAGAACATGCCCAAAACTGGACCATCGGCCAATTATGTGGCAGATAGTAACTATTGTGATCGTAATATAGTGTGGTACCCGGATTCAGGAGCCACTAATCATATTACACATGATGATCGTAATATTCAGAGGACAAATAATTACTCAGGTAACACCGTAATTAGAGCTGCTAATGGTAAGGAAATGAAAATTATCAAAACTGGTTCTTCTACATTTTCTAAAAACAATCGACAATTTCTGTTAGATGATATGCTATCTGTTCCCTCATCTTCTAAGAATCTTTTGTCAGTAAGAAAATTATGTACAGATAACAATGTGTCCATAAATTTTGATCATCAGAAAGTGGAAGTGCGGGATCGGGAATCACAAAGGGTTCTACTCAAAGGTCGGACTGAGAAAGGCTTATATCAACTCCCAATTGACATTCAGCACATACCTCAGGCGTTGAGTGGAGAAAGAGTAGCTACTCATATATGGCATCGGCGTCTCGGGCATCTAAATAATCGGGCACTAGCTGAGTTGGCTCGAGAGAAGAAAATAGTATCATGTGATAATAACAAACATGGAATTTGTGAATCTTGTTGTATTAGTAAAAGTCATAAATAACCTCATAATACTAGAACTCGGACTTATTCAAATCCTCTTGATCTTGTGTTAGCGGATATGGGGATCATCTCCGGTAATTTCTTGGGAAGGGTCTTATTATTACGTAAACTTTGTTGATGCATATTAAAATTTCAATTGGCTATTTCTGTTGGCAAGAAAATCAGATTTGTTTGAATGTTTTGTAAAATTTAAAGCATTGGCTGAAAATCAATGTGGAACGAAAATTAAAGAGTTTCAGTCCGACAATGCACTTGAATTCTATAAATTGACGTCACTGTTAGAGGAAAATGGAATTGTGCACCGAAAATCATATCCACACACTCATCAAAGCATGGGCAAAGTTGAAAGGAGACATCGTCATATAGTGGATACCGGATTAGCACTATTATATGAAGCGAATCTACCGATCTGTTTGTGGGATTACAGTTTTATGAAAGCCACATACATTTACAATCATAATCCTTCTCACGTATTAGGAGGGATCTCACCAATGGAAAAATTATTTGAAAAAAATCCAGAATATTCTAAACTTCGGATTTTTGGATGCAAAGGCATACCTAAATCTGCGCCCGTACAGAGAACATAAGTTGGATAGAAAGTTTGAGGCATGTGTATTTTTAGGGTACATAGCCATAGTAAATGGTTACATATGCTATTGTCCCTGGATGAAGAAAGCATTTGTATCAAGGGATGTGGTATTTGATGAGTTAGACTTCTCATTAAATACATGTTTTAAAGAGAATGAAGATATTAACATGTCTATGGTAGAATCTGATTTGCAGGTTATTGCGACTGAGCAACACGATTACGAAACTCCAGAAAATGAAGAAAATGTCATGGATCAGCTGAGTAATTCCATTGAAAATATTGTACAAGAAGAAACAGATCAGGTAACAATAATTGGGGAGAATGATGAGTATCAGCCTGATGATCTGGTAGAATCTATTCAACATATTCCAGTAACAAGAGGATCTCGAGGAATAGTAAAGCCAAATCCGAAATACGCATTATCAGTGGCAGCTGCTCAAATCTCAGTTCCTAAATCAGCACAGATTGCACTAGCAGATGAACAATGGAAAAAGGCTATGCAATTAGAGTATGATGCTCTTATGCGCAATCATACATGGGAGTTAGTTCCAAGGTCGTTGGAGGATAACGTTATTGGAAATTTGTGGTTGTTTAAAGTTAAACAAAAGGTGGATGGTGCGGTGGACAAATTAAAATCACGGTTGGTAGCTAATGGCGCAAAACAAATCGAAGGACTTGACTATCACGAAACGTTTAGTCCAGCAGTAGTCAATCCGGTATCAATTCGTTTGGTACTTACGGTGGCAATATCGAAGAAATGGAGCTTACATCAAATTGACATAAGCAATGCCTTCTTGCACGGATCGATCACGGAAACCATATTGATGGTGCAATCAGCCGGATTTGTCAATAAGCAGTTCCCGAGTCATGTGTGTCGACTGAAGAAGGCGATTTATGGTCTAAAACAGTCACCTAGAATGTGGTTCCGCCGGCTAAAAGTTTTCTTGATAAAATGTGGTTTCACAGCAAGTTTGGCGGATCCATCGTTGTTTATATACAAGGAGTGCACAATGTTTTTACTTGTCTATGTAGACGATATAATCTTGACCGGATCGAATCAAAACATGATTAATGGTATGATCGAAAGGATGGGAAAAGAATTTGCCATTGGAAAATTATGTGAACTCAATTATTTCTTGGGTATACAAGTTCGAAAATCAAGGGATGGATTGTTCTTAGATCAACAACAATATTTGGTGAACTTATTAAAGAGTTCAAAGCTAGACAATCTAAGGCCATCATCCACCCCCATGGAGGCAAACGTAGATCTATTTTCTGAGGAAGATATAATTGAAGATGGAAAGGAGTATAGAAGAATAATCGGTAGTTTGCAATATCTAACACTTACACGTCCAGATATCGCATTCATGGTAAACAAACTTGCCCAATTTATGGCAAGTCCGAAACCACTACATTGGCAGTGTATGAAAAGAATCCTAAGATATTTATCGGGAACTCAAGATCTAGGCATATCAATTAAAAATTCAGATTTGGACAGTCTTAGTGGATTCTGCGATGCAGATTGGGGAGGAGATACTACCGATCGAAAAAGTCAGACCGGATATCTAATATATCTGGGCAACACATTAGTATCTTGGTGCTCCAGAAAACAAAATACTGTGGCCAGATCTAGCATAGAGTCAGAATACCGGGCTGTGGCTGATGCGGCGGCAGAATTGAATTGGGTAAAATCGTTAATCACAGAATTGGGATTTGAGGTAAAATTACCGTTAATACTTTGGTGTGATAATCTCGGAGCAACACATTTAACTGTCAAGGAGATATATCACACAAAGACCAAACATGCAGCAATGGATTTACATTTTGTAAAAGAGCGGGTGGAGAAGAATCAACTAGCAGTCAAGCACATTTCAAATACTTTTCAGCAAACAGACATTCTCACCAAGGCACTACATCCAAAATCATTTCTGGAGCTTCGAACCAAGATTGTCGAAGTGTTTCGATAATCGTGAGGGGACATATTAGTGAATGTAATTAGTTAGTTGAACTATATTAGTTAGTTAGACTATAGTAGTTAGTTAGACTATAGTAGTTAGTTAGACTATAGTAGTTAGTGGATATGTTAGTGGGTTGAATAAATGTAAAGGTATATAGAGACATAAAAGGAGAATGAAAAGGGATCGCATTTTGATTTCTCTACTCGCACATACCTTGTTCTTATAAAGTCCGATTCCGAAAAAGATGTTATTTCCAAGCCGGCTAATACTCTGTAATTTGGCCGAACTATATTCTGGCGAAGTCTTTCTGACCGGACATATGAGATTGGAGTTGAGGAGACCGGTGAAATAGTAGGAGTAGCATGACTTGGTAATGAAGTGGATGAAGAGTTCTGAGAGATATTTACATTTGGAGAAGTTGAATCTGCCTTATGAATTTTATAAGTTTGAGCATTGTTACTTGATGTTATTTTTGACGGTTCCAAACTTATTGGACCAATTTCAGATTGAGGATAAGATTCAGAAGACGATGGATTACATATAGCAATCCCCCATGGAGTAGATTGTGAAATTTGAAGAGTTGACTGATTTTGATTGACTTGCATTTTTTGAAATGGAAACGAATTTTCGAGAAAAATGCAATGACGACAGATATAGAATTTGTGGATTGATAAATCAAGACAGATATAACCAAGATGAGACAAGCTATACCCGAGAAATACACAAGAACAAGAGCGGTAGCTGAATTTGTGTTGGTTATAAGGCCTTAGAAGTGGAAAAATTTTACAACCAAAAACCTTAAGAAAAGAGTGTTTAGGAGTAACATTAAATAGTTTTTGTAGAGAAGGCATACCATGTGTTTTTGAGGGTACACAATTGATTGTGAATACGGAGGTGTTGAATGCAAAATTCCAGAAGTGGATTGGAACTTAGCTATGAGCAAGAAGAGTCAACCCCGTATCAACTATGTGTCGAATCTTTTTTTCGGCGGTTCCACTTTGTTCATGAGTAGAGTTGCAACAAAAGTTCGGTATTCACTATTCGACGAACTATTCGGTTCGTTTCGAATTCAGTTCGATTCGGTTATTAAACAAACTGAACCCGAATCATGAAATAGATTCGTTTAATTAAACGAACCGAATCCAAATCTTAGTTGAGGTTCAACGAACGTTTAACATTTTTATTATTTTATATTTATATTATAAATATATTTCATAACTTATGTATATTTTTACAATTTTTCATTAATATAGTATAGAATGCACATCAGGTGCGAACTTCACACCATGTGCACCCCACTAACCATCATAATTAAATCTTAAAATCATGTGGCCTTTATTACTAATTTCCTAGCATCCCTATTGAAACCTTCCACATGCCTACCTACATCGTTAAATCAATCATTTCATCCTTGCTACTTTACTATCTATTTAAACCAACCCGTCATCGCTATTTTTTACACAATCAAACGAAGACATCGTTTTCTACCCTTCTCCTTCTACTCTCTTAGAACCTCCTATTCCTCTTACCGTCCTCACACTTCCGACCTTCTTCACCATCCATACTTTAAAACCCTTCTACTATACTCATCCTTCCATCCTCCCTAAGCTTTAACATATCTTTCCCCTTTTAATATCCTTATTACAGAGTTTTTCTATTTTCTTCTTTTGTTCCTCGGCTATAGGTTCTTCTGGTTGATAAGATTATTTTTGGATTTTCGTCGATATTCTTCGTTTAAGGTATTATAAATTTCTGATCATTCAAGTACAGTAGGTATTAACTCTTAATATGTTAACATTAATTAGTTCCTCAATAATTTTTTTATTTGTTAGTGTTTTAGCTTGTCCTGTTTGTTTTGCTTCTATTTGTCGTTATTTTTCCTTTTGTATTTTTTGTTACATTAACAGATTGTTTTTATTTTACGTTACTCTGTTCTGTTACTTTTATTCTTTTTATTTTCAAGTAGTTCAGTAGTTCAGTCTAGCCGAATATCAGTTCGATACTTTAAACTTAATCTGTTGTTAACAAAATGTCTTCTATTTTCCTTTTTCAATAGAAATTTTTTTCCAGAAGGACTGATTTTAGTAATGAAAATGGACTGCGTTCTTATCAATGTACTTGTACCTCTTTAGGTATTGAAGATATTTATTTAGTTAGCAGCAGTCCTTTTGTTTCAAGTTTGTTCTTTAAATTTTTCGTTAATCGAACACCTGTTTTTATAAGTCGTATGATTAATTGATAAAGTAAACTATGACCTGCTCAGCATTTTTGATTTACTTTTTTCCAACAGTTTCTTATTATTCCTATGTTTCTTCTTCTCTGGTTTGTATATTTCCTTCTGTTTTTCTTTATCATTTTTCGTTTTCATTGGTTTTCACAGGTGTTCTCGACCTATAGATTTGGTCTCAGTTCATTGTCTTTCATCCGATTCACCTGCTACTCCTCCCATGAATTTATTGACAGATTATTCTATTCGTGAATCAATCACTTTATTCGGTCATAGAATCGGTCCAATATGCCCTTGCATAGTCATAGTGTTTCGAAGATTCCACAGAAAAGGAACGCATTCAAACAATTATGGCTGATACAATGATGGACGATGATAATATGGATGGTATTGAGTTCATTAAAAGTATCCCCACATTTTATAATTACTATTACTAATTGTTTTTAATAATATTTACTATTTTATGTTGATGACATATATTAATTCTTCTAAGAATCCCAAATTTAAATGATTAACATATTTAGTTCACTTTCTATTGTCTTTAGATTCCCTTTCATTACCCATAAAAATAATTGACTAAATGTTGATTATATTTTGTTCACTCTTTATTCTTTTTTAATATAATTTAAATATTATTACACAATATTATTTATATTTTTAATTATTTAAGTGGTCTACTTAAAATTTCGTTACTTTTTGATGTAACTGTATTATCTAATTTATATTTATTTTTCTTTGTGTGTAATTGATTACAGATTCTAATCAAGTGGAAGAAACTCTTCCAATTATAAATCGACCATCAACCTTAATGAAAAGTTAGTTTTGTAATATTTAGTAATTATCTTATTCTAATATTTTTGTGAAATTTAATTCTTATTTTAGATATTCAACTATTATATTTTTCTCTCACAACGTAAATCATCTTCCATTTCATATCATTAAATTGAATAAGAAAAATTCAATATCTTTTGAAAAACAATGTTCTTATCTTAAACACATTTCTCAAAGGGTGTTTCCCAATGGATATGTCCGAGGTGCTATGAATTGTAAGTACTTAAATTCTTCTTTCATTTGATATTGAATTAAAACATTTTTTCTTATTTAATATGGTTTGCAATTTCTTGTCATTGCAGCTCATTGGTTAGTCCAATCACGTTGTTGTTTTAATGAATATATATTTACATTAAATGATGTTCGTGATATTCTTCCTCCTGCTTTTTTTACCAAAATTAAGACTTTAGGATTTGATCAATTTCTTCAATCTGTGGATTTGAATGTTAATTCATATCATTTAGACGATTTGGTCGGTCGGTAGATATATTGGTAATTACCAATTTCATCTGAAGGATAAAATTGTTATGGCTTCACCGAAAGACATTGGGTACGTATTTTCATTACCATTTTCTGAGTCTACAATCCAAGTTGCTAGAATAGATGATGTTAATTATGCTACTCCGTTATGACGTAAGTACTTCAATGTCAAACAAGTGACTAGGTGAGTGATTCATTTTATATACTATCTTTCAATATATTTTTCAAATGTTCACATAATTTTTCATAATTACTACATTGCCATGGTTAAATATGTATTTAGATCTTTGGTTCTATTTATGAATTTTGAAGAAGAGAATATTAATGACATTTGTCATTTGTGGTTCTGCCTATTATGTTCATGTTTCTTGATTCCTAGTTCCAAAACCATGATTCGCTTAAAGTTATTTTATTATCTAGAGAGATTGGAGGATATTTCTAGTTTGAATTGGTCTCAATATATGTTTGATCAAATTTTTAATAATATGGAATCTGCTTGCTATTTTGTTCGCCGTCGTCAGAAAACTGGTGACAGAGTTGGTGAGTACATTCATGGATGCGCATTCTTCCTTAATGTAAGATTTTTTTTAAAAATAATTTTTTCTGATTTGTAATTGAAAACTCCTGCTCTAATAATCTCTTATTTTCGTTTTGTAGGTATTTTTGTGAGAGCACACTACACTATTTCGTCGTAAGTCACCGCGGAATCGTTTTATTTTTCAAAGATATGAGGGGAATCCGAGGAAGAAAAATCGTATTATTGCGTCTCTTAGCAATAAGGAGGTAATCATATATTATTTTAATATTTGTTTTATTTTATTAATAAGCTTTTTTTATATGTTCTTCTACAGGTTTCTGATTTACCTCTGTCATTAAAATCCAATTCAGATTGCTTGTTTCTTTGTCCTTTTCGTAGCATTTCCATAGATCCGATTAATTCATATAATGTCGAATGTTGCTTTAATTTAGTCTTTACCATAGTATTCATAAACTCACTTCTTTGTGTACTTTGCATTCCTCCGAAAAAATTATTAAGCATGTAAATAGGACACCATTTTCTTCTTAATTGAAACATTGATTCTAGCCATGAATTATCGTGAATGTTGTTGTCTTTTTGTCCAATTATCCCAGTTTCGTTCAAATTTCTCAATTGAATTAGATTTGTTTAGTATGTTGTTGAACCTTTCCATTTCACTCTTATTTCTGTATACGACGTCAATTTTATCACACATTTTGCTTGTAATATGCCACTTACACAAACGATGAAACGTACTTGGAAAGACTTGTGCTATAGCCGAATTCATTGCTGCGTCTTGGTCTGTAATTATAGCTTTCGGTGTAGAATTCATGCATTTTTTGAATTCATTAAATAACCATATGAAAGAATCTGTAACTTCATTAGATATAACTCCCAATGCAAATAAAATTGAACTAAGGTGATTGTTCACTCCACAGAACATGTCGAGTACTGACTTATATTTATTAGTGTTGTATGTTGTGTCAAATGTTACTGTCTCTCCATATTTTTTATAGTCGTCGACACTTGTAGCATCAGCCCAGAATAAATGTTTTAGTGCTCCTGTCATATTAATGTTTCAGAATAAATAAAATGTTTCAGATCACATCATTTTTCAAATCACAGAGCCAGGTCCGGTCCGCCCTGGCTCGGCTCGGCCCACCCTGGTCCGGTCCGTCCTGGCTCGGCCCGTCTTGGCTCGGCTCGGATCGGGCCGGTTTGGCCAGGCCCGGATCGGCTCGGCTCGATCTGGCTCGACATGGGGTATATAATTAGAAGTAATATTTAAAAGTAATATTATATTTAGTAAATTAAAAGTTATTAATATAAAATTGAAAAGTTATTAAATATGTTTCGTACCTTCGTCATTTAAAACATAAGAGTAATAGAAACCACTATTTTCTTCCTTTAGCGTGCTGAATTTTTCAATCAATATATTGATATCATGTTTTTTAATATTCTTCAAATCATTTCTTCACAAGTTATTAAAATCAATTCTTGTAAAGCCACAATTCTCGAATCCTCCAGATTGATTTGCGATGTATGTAAATTGCTGATTTGGAACTATATTCAATTCTTCTAAATCGTGGATAATATTCCGTATGAAAGGCTCGATTTTTCTGTTGACGGGTAGAAATTTTTTCTTTGATGGTGTCATTAGACAATGGTTGTGCTCATGATTTTATTTCAGAACCGCCCATCCATTTTCTACTTTTTTAAAAGTAATAAAAGCTTTGCAATCAGTTCGAGGATTCCTAATCAATCTTTTCCTTTTGCCATTGTCTGTAGGTGTGTCTGATCTTTTTACTGTTGATATACCTTCCTTTGAACAAACATACCTCTTAGGTCTTGTGGCTCCTGGCTTTCTCGAGGTCGTTAACTCTTTTTTCTATGATATCCATAAAGTTAATCAACCTTTTTTCTAGCGCAGGAGGCAAAGAATGTGCCTAAGAGGGTATGTTTGTTTGAGCCTCCTCAACCCTTTCTGGCACCACTTGCCTGTTAGATTGAGGGGTCTCAGTTTGTTCCCCCTCAGGCACCATTGGTGTTTTACCTTTCTTTCTCAAAGAGTAATCGTGCTCTTGTCTTTCAGAAGCCATTGGCAACAAAAGCGAGTTCCAACCGAAGCGCAAGTATTGACCGAACTAACCCGAAAGAAACCAAGTGGAATCGGCGACTCAGCAGGTGGAGTCGGCGATTGGCCTTAGATGATTTTTCTTTCGAGCCGAATCGAGGACAACACTCTTAGCTAGCAGAATAATCCCTAAATCGACGACTCACTAGGTGGAGTCGGCGATTTCTGGTATGAATCGACGATTCCTTGACACAAAGTCAGCGATCTCCCAAAGGGAATCAAGCCGGACTTTGCGAAGAAAATTTCGCGATTACGACGGGATATCGTGGTTCGATAGTCCTACAGACGGCGTCAGCTGATGAAGCACATAATCTGCTACCAGGGGGCTCGCGGGGTTGCGAGGAGGGCAGGAGGCTTTGGAGTCCACGACGCGCGCTCTACGTCAAAAACCTGCAGAGAGGAGGGGAATCGACGACTCGCTTGGGAGTAGGCGATTCAGACTCCTTGATGTGCTCTGGTTGGAGTGTGATTGTCAAGTGTGTTTGGAGAGTGGAGGACCCTCAAGGACCCCTTTTATAAGGTCTTAGGGACGTTCCCCAATCAATGATCCGGGGCCCACACCATTATGGTGCCCGGTTAATTGTGTCATAATGGTATGGGTCAGCTCAAGTAACGGTTGGAAATCGACGACTCAGGTATGGGAGTCGTCAATTCAGGGGTGGAGTCGGCGAGTCCTAGGAGTAAGGTCGTCAGTCTACCATAACTGACTAACTTGATCTGGAATCGACAACTTGGTAGTCCCCATCGTCGATTCCCAGGGTTGACTTGAGTACTTGACGTAGACACTTGCCCACAACCGTGGAGCTCTCCGGGGGTCCGGCATAAAACGACGGAACCCTAGTCCTTATTGAAGGACGTTGCTGGGAGTGACTGACGTAATCAGGCATGTCTCACCACAGTCGAAGTTCAAAGGCTCTACCGGATCTGGGATATTTAACATACTTGCTGCAGCAGTGTAGAGGAAGGCTATAAAAAGATACCCACATTGTAGGCAAACTACCACATTATTGTTTGCTGCCGGTGGAGCCTACGGGACGTACTCAGGAACATGGTTAAAACGCGGCTGCACTAGAGAAGGAGGCAGACGAGACGGATTTAGATGAGTACCTGGATGAGCTAGCGAGAGTTCTTCGTATTGCACTGGCAGAGTCTGCGGGTTTAGGCGACGTCTGCTGGACGGAGGCGTGTAGTAGATGTCGTCGTCTCCAGTGAGGTCGATGACTCTTTCACGACGAAGGCACCTTTCCCGTTCCAGACGACGTCCATTACCATTTGTAGACGCTCCTCCGGTAAGCAGTTTTCGCACCATCGCCGGATGAACGGCTTGAAGAAGAGATTACGCTGGAGGTGAAGAATGTGGGGGGAGGTATTGATGTTTTGAAAAAAACTAATGAACTGCTAGGTTTATATAATGAGGAGGTGTAGATAAAGACCTAGTTTTCTATGCATAAACGACTACGCGGTTTTCCAGACCCCAGCATAGATGTTCTATGCGTTTGTGGGTCTGGGGCGGGTCGGGTAATAGGGTTTTATCCGTAAAAAATAAAACTAAAAACTAAAACCCACGCATAGAAAAAAAAACCCTAAGTTTCCTCCTCCCTTCCCCTTCCCTTCTGTCGGCCATTAACGGACTAGGCTGACCAGCAGCGAGACGCGAGCAACCATCTCCAGACGCGAGCAACCTTCAGACGCAGGCCATCTTCGGACGCAAGCCATCTCCAGCGAGATCTGTTGGACAAAAAACGGTAATAAAAATGTAAAAAAAAAAATTTGTTTGGATGTTATTTTATTTTGTTTGCATTTTTGCCTAACACGTTTACAGTAAACGTGAGCATTGCATGATGGTGAGAATCTTGTCGACGTAGTTCGTAATCGGAAAAAGCAACCACTCATCGTGGAATGTCTGAAGAAAGACGAAAGACTTATAGTAGACAAGTTTGTGGCTAAAGCCTTCTATTCAGCTGGTATTTCATTCAATGTCCGAAATAATATTGACTTTCAGGTATTTTTCAATACAATTTCTGATAATTAATATGAATATTCAGATTTTCAGAAATTAATTCCAATTTTCTGAATTTAGGTTATGTTTGAAGCAGTTGGTCGATATGGATGGGGTTATGTTCCTCCCACTGTGCATAGGCTTCGAGGTCCACTTTTGAATGAAGAAGTGGTTTCTTTTGATGACATGAGAAGTAAACATAAAGAGAAATGGTCCATATATCAACGGATGCACACTCATGTTTGACGGTTGGACGGATCAGAAGGGAAGATGCATAATCAACTTTTTGATCAACTCCTCTGCTGGATCTTTTTATTTGTACTCTATTGATGCAAATATCAGGGGTAATTTTAAAAAATACATGTAAATATAACATGTCGCATATTTACGTATATGCGCGTATATGTACGCATATACTTATATGCTTAAAATGTCATCGCATGAACGCATAGAAAACCTTGGATAAAGAGTTGCACCCTATCTATTATCCGACATTTAAATAATTGTACCTTTTTTTAAAATAAAAATAGTATTAAAGTTTGTGTATTACCATGAAATAGTTCGTTGTATGGGTAGATTATTTGGTTAATCTTAGAGAATACCAAACTTTAATTTTCTATTTTGGGTTGAACAGTACCAAAAAATTAATGTTTTGCACGTAACCCTAAAATGCAATTTGTCATCATTACACTGGCCTATGTCAGCCAATCCGCCGCTTCATATTCCCTCTTCTTTTTTTTTCAAATTCTAACTGTAAGAACAAATCGAATTTTTTAAATCTATTAAAAGATCCTGTCATATCTAAATCAGTCAATTAATTACTTTTTCTTGATTGATTTATATAGATTTGATGTTTTGGTTTTTTATTAATGCAAGCTATCAACTACAATTAGACGTTTTATCTACTGATTGAAAGGTTGACAGATTGCCAGTAAACTAATTTAATTAAAATTTAATATTGGAATAAATACAAATGTTAAGTCTGCATGTTGATTTGTCAGAATCAATTTGCCGCTCAAGAAGAAATGAAAATCAAATTTTTAGCGGCTTGCTGGTATGAATCGACGATTCCTTGACACAAAGTCAGCGATTCACCTTAAAGGAATCGAGCCGAACTTTGCGAAGAAAGTTTCGCGATTATGACGGGATACCGTAGTTCGATAGTCTCACAGACGGCGTCAGCTGATGAAGCACGAAATCTACTACTAGGAGGCTCGCGGGGTTGCGAGGAGGGTCGGAGGCTTTAGAGTCCACGACGCGCGCTCTACGTCAAATACCTGTAAAAGAGAAGGGGAATCGATGACTCAGATGTGGGAGTCGGCGACTCGGGCTCCTTAGTTTGCTCTGGTATGGAGTGTGTCAAGTGTTTGTAACCTGAGAATGAGGACCCCCCAAGGGCCTCTTTTATAAGGTCCTTGGGGTGTTTCTCATTCAATGTCTCTGGGGCCCACGTCATTATGGCACCCCATTGATGGTGTCATAATGACGCGGGACAAGTCAAGTAACGTCTGAGAATCGACGACTCAGGTATGGGAGTCGTTGATTCAGGGTGGAGTCAGCGAGTCCTCAGGAGCCAGGTCGAGAGTCTACCAAAACTCACTACCCTGGTCCGGAATCGTCGACTCACCTCTGGAATCAGGGACTTGGTAGTCCCTGTTGAGAAACGTAAGAGAGAGAGGAAGCGAAGGTAAGATGATCGGAGGTGATAGGTGGTCGAAGGATGGAGATGAAATTGTATTCACTGAGTTGATATAAACTGAGTTACAGCTGACATATATATAGATAGTTTTATGGGGTTATTTGCATGTATACCCTTTATGTATCTATGATTTATTTATTTGTATCTTATGGGGTTATTTGCATGTATACCCTTGACACCCCCCTTCGACGCCGGTGAGCCGCAGGCGTTGCCGGTGTCGCTGAAATTGAGTAGCAAAGAGGGCCTTCGTAAACATGTCAGCTGTTTGGTATTCCGATCTGACGAAGTTGAGTCGAATGTCTCCTCGGCGTACAAATTCTCTGATGAAGTGATAGTCGATTTCGATATGCCTTGTTTTGGCTTGGATCACCGGATTTGAAGCCATGAAGGTTGCTGACTTGCTGTCAGTGTGGACGACCGGTGTGTTTCTCAGATATACTCCCAGTTCCCTGAATAGGGAACAAAACCACTTGAGCTCCGCTGTGATGTGAGCAATTGCTCTGTATTCCACCTCCGCGCTCGACCGCGAGACGGTGGGTTGTTTCTTTGACATCCAGGCCACCGGATTTGGGCCAAGGAAGACGCATGACCCTGTGGTGGAGCGCCGATCATCTGGGTCTCCTGCCCAATCCGAATCTACAAAAATGTTCAGGTCTGCCGAAGTCGATTTGACGAATAGCAATCCAAAGTCTATTGTGCCTTTGATGTATCGCAGGATTCGTTTGGCCGCCTGCCAGTGCGTCGACGTCGGAGTCTGCATAAACTTGCACACCTGGCTTACTGCGAACGCGATGTCTGGCCGTGTAATGCTTAAATATTGCAGGGCTCCTACTAGACTTCGGTAGTCAGTGGGATCTTCAATGAGTGTGCCGGAGTTGGTCGATAGATGTGATCCCGGGATGGATGGTGTGGACACTGGTTTTGATTCTTTCATATTGAATCTGTGTAGCAGATCCCTGGAGTATTTCTTCTGAGTTATTTTGGTTGTTGTAGTCTTGACCTCCATTTTTAACCCCAGAAAGTAAGATAGTTTCCCAAGGTCACGACAGCGAAATTGTTGGCATACGGCGTTGATGAAGCTTCGGACCTCTGTTTCGCTGTCTCCGGTAATGACAAAATCGTCCACATAGATCAGTACATAGATTGTTCTCTCGTGATTTTTCCTGATGAATAGGGAAGAATCCGCTGTCGAGTTGAAGAATCCGCACTTGTGTAGGAATTCTTTCAAACGTTGGTACCAGGCCCTTGGAACCTGTTTTAGGCCGTAGATTGCTCTCTGTAATTGGCAGATGTGTGATCCGGCGGTTGTCGATTTAGCTGTGAAGCCCGGAGGTTGCTCCATATATACTGTTTCTGTAAGATTTCCATTTAGGAAAGCATTACAGATATCCAGATGATGGAGTTCCCACTGTCTTGAAGTGGCGATTGCCAGAATTGTTCTGATTGTTGCAGCCTTGACGATCGGGTTGTACGTTAGATCGTAGTCCTCCCCATGCTTTTGGTGAAATCCTTTGGCTACGAGGCGCGCATTGTACCTCTCAAGTGACCCATCGGATTTCTGTTTGATTCAGAAGACCCATCGGGAGCCAACGACATTCATCCAATTTTGTCGTTGACACAGTTTCCATGTATTGTTCAGTTCCAGTGCTGTTATTTCCTCTTTCATCGCTTTTGTCCATGACGGATCGGACAGGGCTTGTTTGACTGAGTTGGATTCACAGAGGTCAGTTGCAGCTGTTTTCCGGTGAACTGTTTGAATTGGGAAGATCATCCCTTTTTGGTATTCGGTCGGGTTTACAACCGTTTTGCCCGACCCACATCGGGTGCCATTGGTGTGTGATTTTTGTTGCCCTAACCCTGATGATTGTTTGTCTGTGGACTTGACCGAGTAACATTTGGGGAGTCCGCCTGATTGAGATTGGGGAGATCTGATTACCCGATTACCAGGTCCGATTTTATCAGATTTGATTACTAGTGCTGATAAGGTTTGGCACGCTGTTGGGCTTGAGTCTCTGACGTCATAGTCAGTCAGCCACGCCGGAGGTTTCCCTATTCTGCTTGATCTTCTTGGGCAGTGCGTCGGATCAGCATTTGACTGATTGAGATTTCCTTGTGTCGTGTCTGTACGAGGATATGATTCTCTGTCGATTCTCGTACTTGAGTTGAGTCTGTCCTCTGGACTACCGGTTTGTGGGTTAACCTCTGTTGTTTCTGTTTCTGGCGTGTTGGTTGAAGAGGATAGCCATCAATCTTATGAAGACTTTCGACCGCCTGTCCACGTTATTCCTAGCTCTGTAGGTGATGGAAGAAGAGCTGGTGACAGTTGTTGAAAGTGTTTCTCTGTCAGTCTTCCGTTGATGTCTGTTGTTGATGTTTGTCCGAACGGAAACGTGCTTTCATCGAACAGAACGTACCTTGGCACCGTGATTTTGCCAGTCTCGATGTCCTTGCATTTGTAGCCCTTGTGTGTAGATGAGTATCCGATAAAGATACATTATGTGGAGACGTTTTGTAGTTTTGACCGTTGTGAGTTGGGTGTGATGGGGAAACAGAGACACCCAACTGTGCGTAGCAGCGTGTAATCTGGCTTACGTTGGTACAGTATCTCGTAGGGCGATTTGTTGGAAGTGGTAGTCGACGGAAGTCGGTTAATTGTGAATGTGGCATTGGCGTATGCGTCAGTCCAGTACTCAGGCGGTAGTGATGCCTGATGTAGGAAGCACCGTCCAACATCTCCGATGTGTCCGTGCTTGCTCTCAGCCACCCCATTTTGCTGGGGTGTGTATGGACAGGAAAATCTCTGTCGGATTCCTCGCTATAGCAGATGATTTTGGAGGTTATGACTAGTGAATTCACCGCCGGCATCAGATTGCACAGTTTTAATTTTAAAAGGAAATTGTTGTTCGACAAAATTACAGAAATTAAGAAAATGAGAACAGAATTCAGATTTGAAGGTGAGTGGAAGAAACCAAGTGAATCGAGAGAAATCATCTACTATGCCGGCATAGTAGCGAAATCCCTCTCTGGACGTAGCCGGAGCTGGTCCCCAGAGATCGACATGTATGATTTCTAGGGGTTCTCTGGCTGTGTATGTTCTGGAACGAAAAGCCGGTCTTTTTACTTTGTTGAGGGCGCAGACCTGGCAGAAAGGTAGTGTAGATGGGCGACGATAGACTGATGTTGGGGAGATACTGGAAAGAACACTAGATAGAACCGGTTGTGCCGGATGGCCCAACCGGTGATGCCATGCCACCTGATTGACTTTTGCACAGGAATAAGCTTGTTTGTTGCCTGTTCTTGAGTTGATCAGGTGGTATAGTCCTTGGCCGCTACTGCCATACATTATGGTAGTCCCCGTGTCCTTGGCCTTTACGGTAAACCCAACATCATCAAAGAAAACAATGCAATTTAGATCATGCGATAGAGAGTGTATAGAAAGCAAATTTTTGTGGAGGTCGGGTACGTAGAGCACATTGGGCACAGAGATGTAGCCGAGCGTGGTTTTTATGGAAATCGTACCCTGTCTGAGGATGGGAAGTTGATCTCCATTGCCTACCATAACTATATCCTTACCTTGATAAGGTTAGGAGGTGGAGAATGCACTCATGGATGGAGTCATATGGTTGGTTGCGCCGCTGTCTAAGGACCACGCATTGTCAGATGAGGTCAGCGATGGTGCGCTACTGTTGAGAGATAGAGATCTCATGTTGTCGTTCACCAGGTTGGCATTGTAAGCGTAATTCCGACGATTGCTGCAGGTCCGAGCAGTGTGTCCGGCATGGTTGCAAATTTGACAGATCTGGTCTCCAATTGATGACGGAGTTGGGAGAAGAGGTGGCGTGAAGTGCTCTGGATGGCGGTAGTTCGCTGGTGGGGGATTATAGACGGGTGCTCGGGGGTAGTTGTTGTAGTTATTATAGTTTTGATACTGATTTGGTCCCCTCCCTCGCCCCCAGTTAGAGCGACCACCTCTGTTGAATCGGCCTCTTCCCCTGAATCTACCTCTGAAGTTGGATTGGTGGTTGTTGAATTGATGATTGCTGTGATTGCTCCCCGTGTCGTTTCCAGAGGTTTGAGTTGAAGTGATGAGGCGATTTTGTTGCGTTGTGAAAGCCAATGGATTTGTTGTCGTTCTTGTCCTTTTTAATAAATCTTCTTCTTACAGAAGATGACCAACCAGTTCGTCGAAGGACGTGGTTGGGTTGAAGTTAAGATGCGTCAAAAAACTCCGGTACGTTTCGTCCAAACCATCAACAACGTACCCAATGATTTCTTCTTCTTTGACAGAAGAGCCTGCTGCTCTCAGGGCATCTACTATGGCCCTTACTTCCATTAGATACGTCGGCCTTCTTCTTGGTGGCCCTTAATTTCGTCCGTAGTGTTTTTAGGTGAATGTTGCAGAGTGGTAATAGAAAGCGATCAAGTAGTAGCCATGCCTCCTTTGAGGTTACGCAATACAGTATCATGGCTTGGACTGAGGGAGAGACGGTAGATCTAATCCAAGTTAGGACAAGCTGGTCTGATTTGGCCCATTTGGTGAATTCATGGTTTATGTCTCCGGTAGGTGTGAGAGGTGTCTGGTCAGGATCGTTGATGATCTGTGAGAAGTCATGGAGTTTCAGTACTCCCAAAAAATGTAATTTCCAACAGATATAATCCACATTGTTCATGGGATTTCGAAACAGTGAGTTGATGTTGTAAGCAGTGGGCAGTCGATGGACATTGTTTGAGTAAGTGAGATCGGTTCAGTGCCTGGTGCTCTGATAGCATGTTGAGAAACGTAAGAGAGAGAGGAAGCGAAGGTAAGATGATCGGAGAGAAGACGACCATGATCGGAGGTGGTCGGAGGATGGAGATGAAATTGTATTCACTGAGTTGATATAAACTGAGTTACAGCTGACATATATATAGATAGTTTTATGGAGTTATTTGCATGTATACCCTTTATGTATCTATGATTTATTTATTTGTATTTTATGGAGTTATTTGCATGTATACCCTTGACAGTCTCAATCGTCGATTCCTAGTGTTGATTTGAGTACTTGACGTAGACACTTGTTTCGCAACCGTGGAGCTCTCCGAGGGTTCGGCATAAAACGACGGAACCCTAGTCCTTGTTGAATGACGTTGTTGGGAGTGACTGACGTAATCAGACATGTCTCACCAGTACTCCCCCTGAAGAGAGCAAAAGAAACACAAAAAAACACAATAAAAACATAAGGACAATTAAAAATAGAAAAGACTATATATATGTTAATTCAAAAAAAAAGACTATATGAACGTGATTAAAAAATTAATGAATTACAATTGTTGATGTCAAATTATTCCCAAAACAATGAATGTTAAAAAATTCTACAGCAATAAAAAGCAAAAAATAAAATACTTTTATATTTCCCATGATGATAATGGTTTCATAATAAGGGAAAAGTTGCCGTAAGGAACTGTTTAGTACCAAAA
This sequence comes from Zostera marina, assembly GCA_001185155.1. Classification (NCBI taxonomy): domain Eukaryota; kingdom Viridiplantae; phylum Streptophyta; class Magnoliopsida; order Alismatales; family Zosteraceae; genus Zostera; species Zostera marina. Next base: position 422,942 of record LFYR01000958.1, on the reverse strand, counting down.
ACAAAACAAAAAGATGAATCACTAAAAATTAGGCAAAAGAAAAAACAACATATAAAGTTATAATAAGTAGTAAACAAAGCTCACATATACCTCGGAATCTAGAACAGATTTTCCTAATTTAAGAAACAGTCTGCACATTAATGTTTCCAAAATTACAAGTAGATTGATAACCTGTTTAAAAAATTAGAAAACAATAATACCGTATGAATAAGGAATGCAACCAAATCCAGTAGATTAATATCAATGAGACCTAATAGAAAACGTGATAGAATAGTGAAACACAGAGGATTGATTAGTAACGGTGAGTAAAAACATAAAAACAATTCATCGACGACGACCACAGCAGAAGATAATAACAGTAAAGACACGGACCAACACAAGGTACTAAAAACTAGAACGTCTTAAAATTATCAGACGAGAGCGCCCCGGTTTTTACCGACTTCCTTCTCAAAATTTTCTTCAATGAGGATGAGAACCTCATTATCGGCAAGAACCGAGCAGGGCAAGAAGGATAGAAGAACTTAACTAGATTCGACGGAAAACCAGATCTGAGATTTTCCCATGTTTGTTTGACCCCAGTTCCTTGAGAGAATCGCTGTGTTTCAACGAGAAAACAAGATGGAGGATGTGGAAACGGGAGGGGTGAAACGAAGAACGACAGAGAAACAAAACGGAAACATAAATAAATCGGAAACACAACTAAATTGTAAAAAAATCTTATTTACCACAAAATCGGAAACACAGAGAAACAAATCTTAACGACAACTATGTCGAATGAACGAAAACCGACGGAAACACAGAGAAGCCGGCGAAAGATGGTTTTCGAATGTCCGAAAACCCAATAATCTGAAGGAAAATCGTACTTACTTAATCGAGAACAGAAGAAGAACAGCAGCAGAATGAAGGAAAGACGAACAACAGCAGAAGAAAGACGAACAACTGAAGAAGGACGAACAACGAATGGAAACGCAAACGAAAACCCTATTTACCAAAAATCGACGGAGAAACCAAAGCCCTATTCCTAGGAACCTAAAAAAACTTTGTAACCTATAAACTACTGTACCCTATAAATAATTTAAAACCCTATAACATTACTCCACCTAATTAAAAACGCAAAAAATTAAATCCGACCGTCGATTTCTGATCCAACGGGTGTGAGGAAAAGTTCGTATGGTGTGGAGTTCACACCTGATACGAATTGATATAGTATATTAATGCTAGTTTTTAATTGATAAAAAGAAAAGATGTTTAAAGATTGACTCAACAAAAGAAAATAGATTATAAATAATATTTTTTTAATTGTTTATTTTTCAAAGATGCAGATAGACATTTTTTTTTAATATTTATTATTAGGATGATGTAAAAAAAATTCGATATTCGACGAATTATTCGGTTCGTTTCGAGTTCAGTTCGGATTCATTTAGGTTCGTTTATTTAAACGAACCAAACCTAATATTTAGGTATTCAGTTCGGTAGACTCAAGTTGCAACGCTAGTTTCAGTGTTATGAAATATTTTAATTCATCCAGTTTCTGAAACTGGGTGCGATACCTCACGCAGATGGTCATTGAAGGCAATCTGACGGTCGAGTTGAAGATCAATGAGATAGTCACCCCCCTTCTCTGTGTGTTTCAGTTAGCGTTGCAACAAAAGTTATTTACAAACCTAAATGTAGGCTCGTTTATTTAAACGAACCGAACCAAATACTTAGGTATTCATTTACCACCAAAATCTGATTTGAAACATTTCAATTTATGCCTAGTTTGTCTTTCAACTAATAGACAAAATGTTTAAAAAATATTGGCTACTTCAGATTTACGCTTAATGGGGAAAATCCATATAAATCTCGAAAAATTATCAATAAAAAACACAAAATAACGATGACCTTCATAAGATGAAACCGGGGCTAGTCCCCAAACATCGCTACGAACTAGTTCAAGAGAAAATTTAGACTTGGAATAAGTAGAAGTAAGATGTGTACGACTTGCCTTACTCATAATACAAGATCTGCATTTATTGAATTTTAAAGAGCTAAAAGGAAGTTTGTTTTGAGAAATGACTTTAGAGTGACCGAGTCTTTGATGTCATAAATCAATGGATGCTTGAGTGGAGTGGAGTAAAGGAACCAAAGAAGAGGGCACGAGCTTATAAAGACGACCATTATGTGCTCCTTGAATTAGCACCTTGTGTGTTTCTTGGTCATTTACAAAGACATGAGTGGAGTTAAATACAAAATAACACTTATTATCCTTACAAAATTGATGAACCGATAATAAGGGTGTATTTAAAGATGGAATATTTAAAATATTTCGAAGAATAAAAGTTGAAGAATTATTTAAAATTTTACCATCACCAATGTGTTGGACATAAAGTCGATCCCAATTGCCAAGTTGAGCCGAACCCGACCCGTGATAAGCATGTGGGGTTGAAATAGACTGCACATTGGGTGTAAAATGGTGGGTTGCACCTGTATCTGGATACCAAGATGACATAGATTGATCAGAATTATCTTTATATTATTAGCATAATAAGCATCATTTAAAACTGTTTGATTCGCCATGGGCTATGGCATGTTGGGCTGAAGTTGCTGGACTTGATTATTATTATTTTCTTGATGGGTTAATATGAGTTGATGGGCTTAAAGTGACCCTATATTGACATTTGTATGGGTTGTGTCCTAATTTTCCACAAACAGGGCAAGGATCCCTTCTTGGTTGAGCCCTTCTCTCATTTCGAATTTCGCCGGAGTACCGGCCGCCGCCGGACTTCACCAGACCATTAAATACCGTAGGAGTTGCTTGAGTATGGTTTGATATAATGACCGACTGCCTCATTTTATTTCTTATCTCATGGCTAGTCATGATTTCTAAGAGCTCTTCAAACCCCACCGGAGATTGACGGACGGCTAGGGCGATGACGGCTTGCTCAAAGTCGGGCCCTAGCTAGGTTGTTGTAGATGGTGGCCTTGAAGATCCTTGATGGTACCGCAGATCTGGCAGCAGCGAGCTCATCGGACGCAACTTCGCTCGCCGGAAAAAGGTAACTACATCTTCGCCGGAGTTGTGTTTTGTATTTTGTAGTTGCATTTGGAGTTGAATGATTCTACTTTTAGATGGTCGTCCAAGGGAGGATGCAAGGGAGGCCCAAATTTCAGCGGCGGAATTCAATCCGATGATCGTCAGAATTATCTCCTTGGAGAGTGATGATAAAATCCAACTAACAAGAAGTTGGTCCTTTCTCCACCACGCAAGATAATACAGACATGTAGGAGCTAGAGGGGGTTGGTGGAGGAATCGATCTATCTATATATGATTGTAGACCGAAGCCATTCAACAAAGGAGTAAATTGCATTTTACATACCAAATAGTTTGTGCTTGTGAGTTTAATATGCAGGAAGCTTTGGATGGATCCGAATGATGGAGTTCCAGCTAGTTGCTCAGAAAATCCGGCCGGAGATGTGGCGACGATCGGGTTTGGGCTCAATGTTGAGAGTGGAGTTCCAAACAGATTAAATGGTGCCATGGCCGCCGGAATGAGGGGAACGATTGCTGGATGAGGGATAGTCGGGATAGATGTGATGTTCACCGGAATCGGAGCGGAAGATTATGGTTGGAACGGAGTGGCCATAGGATCGTTAGCGACATTTGATACCATGTTAATTGGACTTAGAGTCATTGAAGGAGGAGGACAACATTGTTGATGAATGGAGAAGGAAGAATGAAGGAAAGAGTAGAGAGGTTTGACTAATGATCGATGGATCATTTGCTCTTTATTATTGTAAATATATACACTTGAAAGTTGTACCACCCACCCACCCCTTATAATGTGAGTGGAGTTGGTTACAACAAATAACAAACTAATATTTTATAATCTAATATTTGACTGCAAATATTCATCGAAGATAATATTTAACTGCATGAGAATGTAAAAAACAAATAAATGGCATGTACTCTGGACCCAAACCATAGCTAACAAAATCCACAATATCACAATATTGTGTCACCTGCAGCTAGCAGCTAGTGAGTCCGTAAGTGCTCTGACTTTGATAACATAATCCCTGGTAGATTCATCAAATGAATTAGTCGTCGAAGCTCGTCATGAATCCCTTGTGTGTACGTGTATTGTCTTTCGTGGTGATAGGTGAATTAATTTCAAGCTTCTTCCAATAATCGTAGGTAGTGGCATGATTGAGAACAAGAGAAAACATTGGGAGGCCAACGACCGATTGTATCCATCCCAACCCAACCCAATTTTTCTCTTTCTAGATCTGATGCTCAGTGAGCCATCGACGTTCTTTTCAGGGAGAATTGAATTGTTTGTTGATCGCTAACAATATCATGAACATGATAGATATGGAATAAATTCTCCATTTGGGCCTTCCAGTGATGTGCGAATGTGATGTGTAACTTACATTTTAGCAAAAAGTCGGGAAGAATCGAATGTGATGTTGCTTGTAGTTGCTCTCCCACTCGTCGGCGATATGCACACCGAGCACAACAAAACTCTCCGTTTTCTAGTACTCTCCATTCTCCGGATACTCTTCAACCAATGAGCCTTTCCTACAACCCTAGCTAATCTCCTCACACTCCTCACCTACAGAGCCACAGAACTACCTTCCGAAGTCTACCGTCGCCACCAAAGTCTAGTCTCCGTCCGTCTTGTTGCGTCGTACTTGTCACCATCTCCCCAAAGCGAGTATGCTTCCTCTCCATGAGAGGCGGCGTCTGATGGATGGCTGATGATTGGGAAGACCCAAAGGATTGCTTGGCGGCTGCTAAAATGAATGGAACAGTAACTTAGTTTTTTTAGGGTTGCTTCAACCCAGCTTTGTTGTAAAACAACTTGAAAATAGATTGATTAATTCTTAAACAAATAAGTCATGCCTTTTATAAGGCTACACGTTTTCAGAGTAGGATAGCATAACAAGTTCCTGTGGAATAACAGAACTTAATTTAAATACTAACACCCTAATTCATAATCCTTCAAACGGATAGACGGGATCCGGTTCCTCTTTGACCGGCGACTGCCACCCACGATGTTCGCCGGGTCTTCTCCGATCAACTCTTCCGCGCTCTCCGGTGTCTCCCGCTCCAGCAGCTGCCGCACGTCACCCAGCATTGTCTCCTCGCTCAGCAACCGTCTATCATCTCTATCTCCCTCGGAATCCACCTTGTCCTCAAGGTTGAGGGATGGAAACGCCCTTTGTAAGTTCTCCATCTCCTCCCAAGATGTTTCTTCTTTGTCACGGCCTGTCCAACAAACCTTTACCTGTCTTACTAACTTGTCTTTCCCCAGCAGAGCCCTTTCTTCCAGCGTTTCACTTGGGTAGATCACCGGCTCATTCCCCACTGCAATTTGGGCAGGCAACCACTTTCATCTGGAGGTAATTTGCCTTTATATTTTTTTAATACACTAATGTGGAACACATCATGTATCAAACTGTCGCTTGGTAACTCAATTTTATATGCTACTTCGCTGATCTTTT
>LFYR01000958.1:359370-415750 GCA_001185155.1 Zostera marina | reverse complement strand
GCCAACTCATTCCATTCGAACTGATCTTTTTTTAATAGGTCTGTTAAAGGTGCTGCCAAATGAGAATAGTTCTTGACGAATTTTCTATAATAACCTGAGAGTCCCAGAAACCCCCTCAGAGCTTTAACATTCTTTGGGATTGGCCATTTAATAATGGAAGATACCTTCTCTGGATCAGGATTGACTCCCTCACCTGATATTACATGACCCAAGAACTGTAATTCTTTTTGAAAAAATAAGCACTTAGATTGCTTAGCATAGAGCTGGTTTTCCCTAAGTGTATTTAGCACTGGATCAGATGGTCCTCCCTGGAAGAACTAAAAATCAGAATATCATCAAAGAAGATTAGCACATATTTTCTTAAATATGGAGAAAATAATCTGTTCATAGTGGCTTGAAAGGTTGCTGGTGCGTTAGTGAGGCCAAAGGGCATCACTAGGAACTCATAATGCCCTTGATGAGTTCTAAAGGCTGTTTTTTCCACATCATTAGGATTTATCAATATTTGGTGATAACCCGACCTCAAGTCTAATTTTGAAAATATTTTTGCTCCCTTTAATTCTGTCAAGATTTCATCTACTGTTGGTATAGGGAACTTGTCCTTGATTGTAATCTTGTTTAATGCCCTATAATCAACACATAATCTCCAGCTGCCATCCTTCTTTTTAACCAATAAAACTGGTGAAGAGTATGGGCTGTTACTTTCTTTTATTATTTCTTGTCTTAGCATCTCTTGAACTATTCTCTCAATCTCATCTTTTTGAAATTGAGCCTGCCTATAAGGTCTCACACTGACAGGATTGGCTGATTTTTCCAGTGTAATGTTGTGGAATTGTGATCTTGCTGGTGGTAACCCTTCTGGTTCTCCAAATACATCAGAAAATTCCTTCCCAATAATATTTAGCACCTCTTCCTGATTTCCAGCCCTGTCCTCCTTCCCCTGTTCTTCAGAATTTAATTCACCTACATACTCAAATCTGCAAAAGAAGGCACCCATAGTTGTTGTTGCCAATGAATTCATTTCTTTCTTTGTCAATTCTTCATCAGATAAAATTGGCTCACCTATCCACTTAATTCTTTCACCCTCCCAATTAAATTCAATATTCATGTCAGTGTAATTAGATAGGATTGACCCGACAGTCTTGAACCATTGAATTCCCAAAACTAGGTTGGCTCCCTCCATGTTTAATACAAACATATCTATAGTTATTGTAACTTCTTGGACTGTCATTTTAACCAGTTTACACATCTTGTCACACCTTAAGGATACTCCACTGCCTGTTGACACCAAGAATGAGGGAATTGGGGTGATTGGCAACCTTAATTGTCTTGCTACTTCTTCTTGAAGAAAGTTGTGAGTTGACCCCGAGTCTAGCAAAACAGATACTTTCAGATTGTTAATATTGGCTGATAATTTCAGAGTTCTTGGACTCAGTTGCCCTTACAAGGAGTGGTAGCTTATGTGAGTGTGTTCAGCCCTTATTTCTTCCACTGCATCCACAAATTGCTCTTCATCTTCATTAAGCTCTGTATATTCAGCAAAGTACTGCCCATCAGCTGATAGTAGAAATAATCTCCCTTTGCATTTATGGCCTCTTTCCCATTTCTCGGTGCGATTGAAGCACTCATTTTTTGCTCTTTTAGTTCTCATCTCAGCAGGAGTTAATTTCTGTCTCAATAAAGGTGCTTTGGGGTTTTCAGTTGGTGGAAGAGTTATTGCCTTCCTATGAGGTGGGATGTATGGTTGTAAGGAGCTGGATGGTTTTGAATATGCTTCCACAGCTGTAGTTTTAGTAGGTGGACAGTACCTAACAATGTCGGTTGACATATCACTCCTTTCATACAGTTGGGCCAAGGCAAAGGCTTCCACTAGATTTTCAGGTCTTGCTTTGATGACATCTTTTTGAATGTCATTTTTTAGACCAGACATGAATATTTCTTTCATTACTCTCGGATTAATATCTGTCACTTTGTTGGATAAGGCTTCAAACTGATGTTGGTAGTCTTTGACAGAACCTGTTTGAACCAATTTGCTAAGTCTTCCAGCAGGTATTTCATAAGCTGATGTACCAAATCTTCTAACCAGATCATCGATAAAATCAGACCATGACTTGAGTTCATTGTTGTTGTCTGCCCATAGAAGCCATTCTAATGCCTCTCCTTCCATATTGAATGTGGCTATTGTGATCCTTTCCTCATCCGGTATATTGTGATATCTTAGGTATTTTTTTGCTTTATATAGCCAGCCCTGCACATTTTCCCCATCAAATTTAGGCATTTCAGTTCTGATGGATTTATATTTCATCTCCCGTGTCTGCTGATTTTTTGCCTCTGGATTGCTGATTAACAGTAGTGTTTCACTCATTTTGGATAGGGTCTGCTCCATGTTTCTCAGCCTCTCAGCTTCAGTATCTTGTTTTATTTGCAGCCTTTTAAGTTGAACATCCATTGATTCAGCCATATATAATCTCTTTTCTTTTTCTTTTCTGAAAAACAAAAATTTGTTTACTGATTGGAAGCTAAAGTAAAGATAAGGGAGTTTTTTTTTTTTTTTTTTTGCGTCCCTGATCCGGATCTCTAAAGCAGAGAACAAGCTTGAGAGTTGTTTGTAAATTTTTTTTTATGGCTTTACAAAACCTCTTTAGCTCTTCCTTTACTGTTTCCGTGATCTAAAAAAAAACCAGTGATGTATTTAATAACAATGAATGCTATTGATTGGATTAGAAGAATACATCCCTGTTTTGGATCTCTTAAGCAGAGAACATGCTTTTGTAATGCTTTTTTTTTTGTAGGACTTCGATTCTTCTGAAGATCTTCAGTTGGTCACCGGCAGGAGGAGTTGAAAGCACCAATGATGGATGGTTGGTGGATTGGGAAGATCCAAGATGGCTTGGCGGCTGCTTGAATGAATGGAACAGTAGATGAGCTTTCTTTAGGGTTGCTTCAACCCAACTTTGTTGTAAACAACTTAAAAATAGATTTATTAATTCTTAAACAATTAAGTCATGCCTTTTATAAGGCTACACGTTTTCAGAGTAGGATAACATAACAAGTTCCTGTGGACTAACAGAACTCAATTTAAATCTAACACCCTAATTTATAATCCTTCAAACGGATAGACGGAATCCGGTTCCTCTTTGACCGGCGACTGCCACCCACGATGTTCGCCGGCTCTTCTCCGATCAACTCTTCCGCGTCCTCCGGTGTCTCCCGCTCCAGCAGCTGCCGCACGTCACCCAGCATCGTCTCCTCGCTCAGCAACCGTCTATCACTTAGCAAGGATTTAAATACCATAAATGGAGGTTGGTATCTTATAAATGAATCCGTCATTACCAATGGTGGTTGGACATTGAAACTATTAAATCCATGCAAGTATCAATGATAGAAGTACTTTTAGGCATTGATTACTCCTTGAGATATAATCTATCAAGAGTTAATCTTTTAATCTACCAAGGTAATTTAAGTACATTGAGAAATCATCATAAAAGATTTAAGTTTTAAAGATGATGGTTGTCGATTTACTTAAATCCATGTCATTTGTTGTTGTAAGGAGTTATGGATTTTTTAATCATAATCAATTACTCATTGGGGATGACAGACATAATATATGTGAATTAGTCTTTGAGTAATTATTTCTTTTCTAACCCTATATAATCGACCTTGATAGATTATATAATCTTGGTATGAGTAATTATTGAACTCAACTACCAACTTATAAATTATCTTAATTCTAATATTAAGCTAGAAATAAGTTTTAGTTAATTTTAACTAGCCATAGATGATTAATCAAAATTGTATAATTTTAACTTAATTCAAGATTAAGAACTAAGAATTAAGATGTTGACTTATAATAATAATTTAAATAATTCTAGAAGTCAACTAAAGAAGAAAATATAAATCATACCTTTGGTGAACAATGAGTCAATTGATTTCATCTGTGTCACATATTCCCAGAATTCTTCTGATTTTCGAGAAGCGCTTCAAATCCAGGGGTTTTGTGAAAATGTCAGCTAACTGTTCATCAGTTGATCTGTATTCAAGTATAATATTCTTCTTTTCTATGTGATCCCTTAAAATGTGATGTCAGACATCTATATGTTTTGACCTAGCTAGTATGCAACACTGCATTTTTCGATAGAAATATTGCACTTTTGTTATCACATTTTAGAGGGATCATTTCTAAAGTAGTGTCATAATATTTTAGGGTTTGTTTCATCCAAAGGATTTGAACACATGCACTTGAGGCAACCATATATTCTGCTTCTGTAGTGGACAAAGCAATGTTGTTCTGCTTTTTGCATGACCATGCATGACACTAATGCGTTTCCTAATAGGAAACAAGTACCGGTGCCTTTTCTGTCGGTCTGACAACTGCCAAAGTCAGCGTCACAATAAGTTGTTAAGGAAAAGTCACTTCCTTTTAGGTAGAATAATCTTAAATTAATTGTCCCTTTAATATATCTGATTATTCTTTTTACAGCTTTAAGGTGTGATTCTTTAGGGTGTGACTGATATCTTGTACATAAGCAAACTGCAAACATAATGTCAGGCCTACTTGCTGTGAGATACAGTAAGGATCCAATCATTCCTCTATACTTTTTATTATCTACCTCTTTGCTCTCTGGGTCTGTTCCTAGTCTGAGTGTAGAACTCATAGGAGTGTTAGATGTTTTGGAGCTATCTAAACCGAATTTTTTGACCAAGTCTTTGGCGTATTTTGTTCGACTTACAAAAATAGTGGATTTTTATATTAGAATTTGTTTGGCGTATTTTTATATTTTTATATTTTTATATTACAAAAATAGTGGAGCTATATCGAATTCTTTTTCTATTAGAATTGAGAATTCGTTGCACATATTTTTATTGGTGGATTCGAAAATTATATCATCAACATAAATTTGGACTAATAAAATATCTATGTCAATACTCCTTATGAATAGTGTATTGTCAATACTACCCATCTTACAATCTTGAGAGAGTAGAAAATTCTTTAACCTCTCATACCAAGCTCTAGGAGCTTATTTTAATCCGTATAGGGCTTTCTTGAGTTTATACACATAATTAGGAAATTCAGAGTCTTCAAAGTCGGGAGGTTGCTTTACATAGACTTCTTCCTTGACTTCACCATTTAGAAATACGCTTTTGACATCCATTTGAAAAAAAGTGAAGTTTCTATAGCACGCATAAGAGAGAAGTATTCTTATTGATTCTAATCTTGCTACCGGGGCAAAGGTTTCGTCATAATCAATTCCTTCTTGTTGATTATAACTGGTGAGACATGCCTGATTACGTCAGTCACTCCCAACAACGCCCTTTAACAAGGACTAGGGTTCCGTCGCTTTATGCCGGACCCTCGGAGAGCTCCACGGTTGCGGGTAAGTGTCTACGTCAAGTACTCATGTCAACACTGGGAATCGATGATTGGGACTACCAAGTCGCCGATTCCAGAGGTGAGTCGACGATTTCAGATCAGGGTAGCGAGTTCTGGTAGACTCCCGACCTGGCTCCTAAGGACTCGCCGACTCCACCCTGAATCGACGACTCACATACCTGAGTCTCCGATTCCCAGGCGTTACTTGACTTGGCCCGCGTCATTATGGCACCATCAATGGGACACCATAATGACGTGGGCCCCAGGGACATTGAATGAGAAATGCCCCAAGGACCCTATAAAAGGGGCCCTTGGGGGGTCCTCATTCTCAGGTCACAAACACTTGACACACTCCACACCAGAGCAAACTAAGGAGCCCGAGTCACCGACTCCCACATCTGAGTCGTCGATTCCTCTTCTCTTCTGCAGGTATTTGACGTAGAGCGCGCGTCGTGGACTCCAAAGCCTCCGGCCCTCCTCGTAACCCCGCGAGCCTCCTGGTTGCAGATTTCGTGCTTCATCAGCTGACGCCGTCTGTGGGAATATCGAACTACGATATCCCGTCGTAATCGCGAAATTTTCTTCTCAAAGTTCGGCTCAATTCCCCTTGGGTGAATCGTTGACTTTGTGTCAAGGAATCGTCGATTCATACCAGCAATCGCCGACTCCACCTTGTGAGTCATCGATTCCGGGATTATTCTGCTAGCTAAGAGTGTTGTCCACGGCTTGATTCAAAAAGCCCATAAGTTGAATCGTCGATTACACCTAGGGAATTGCCGATTCCTTTAGCTTTTTAAATGAGTGTTGTCAATGCCTTTTGCTCTGGAACATTCGCTTTCACATAGGTTGGATTTTTAAAAATTACCTATCTTCATCTGAATCGTCGATTCCCACCTGAATCGACCTGAGTAGGCGATTCCCTCACCTGAATCGTCAATTCGGTCCTTGTCTTTATTCATCGCTTTGGCTGAATAAGACCACCCACAACCCAACTCTTTGATCGAAACGAAAATCCATCGCTTTGGCTGGATTCACATCGTCGTTTCGGTAAAAAAAAAGCATGGGGCTTTTCGCCTTTTTTCACTTCTAGTGATTCTGTCGGTCCACCTCCGGAACTCCCAGAACTGATTTTGGAATTCTGCGACCGCACATCACGTGAAAAAAGTTTTCTCTACGAGTATAAAAAAGTAGAATTTCCCAACAGTTCAAGGAATCTTTTCTGGGATAGGTCTAAACAGGCATCCCAAAAACCACCTCCGGCGGCACGATTTTTTGCAGAAAAATTGCAAAAAATTTGCGACATTTTTTGCTAATATCAAACTTTGAGGACTAGTAGTAGTACTCAAGGGGGTCACAAAACTACAAAGAAATACCATACAAAATTTTTTCTGTTTTGTGACACCCGGGGGGGAAGGTACCTACCCATAGCTTCCGACACTTTGGAAGAACTTCCACTAGTAGTCTGTTGCTTCGACCCGATAGAAGCAACCATCCCATTTATGGCTCCTTTTACTAAGGATCATAAAAAGAAAGCTTCCACTACTGTTACTGAAGTAGGAGTTTCTGGTAGGAGGGTTGGTTCCCGTACTGTACCAACCTCTAATGCACCACTGTCCGCACATGAGGTGCCCTCATCACTCCAACCAAATGGCGGAGGTACCACACTACCCGGACCAAATGGGCGAGTGAACCTAACTCCTGCGCTACAAGAGAGGTTGATTAACTTTATGGATACTATAGAAAAAAGAGTTAGCAACCTTGAGAAAGAAAGGGACCACAAGAGGAAATCTCCAGTCCCTCCTAAAGCAAGAGCTGGACCTAGTAAGAGTCGCACTAATAAGACTCTTACGACACGGTTCGTGGAAGATCTCCGTCGGCTGGCTGACAACCCAGTCGCCAGCAGCCCGATCGAGTTTCTGAGAATCAAAGGTGCTCCTTTTCACAAGGACCTTTTGAAAGGATCATTTCCATCAACCTGGCGGGTGCCCAGGATAGAAGCGTATGACGGTTCGAGTGATCCAAAAGATCACATCAACCTTTACCTTAATGTCTTGGAACTGCAGACCACCGATAACGGGTTGTTGTGTTGGGAATTCCCCGACACTCTCAAAGGCAGCGCTTATCGGTGGTTTTCTGGTCTGCCAGCTAGCTCAGACTCCAGCTTCGTGGACCTCTCTTCAAAGTTCATCACCCAACTTGTGGGGATGATCAGAATAAAACACAGTGCCAACGCATTACTGGCACTACGATAGAACAATCTGTCTCTGAGGGATTACACGATTAAGTTCACTTCGATGATGACAGAAGTGGACGACCTAATCCCGAGTCTGGCCATAGCGGGGTACATAAGAGGGTTGGTACCCTTTTTTCCTTTGGCTGAGAATCTGATGCTCCATAAAGTGGAGACCCTGCCCGACCTCTTCCAACGAGCTCAATCGTTCATTGAGATAGAAGAGGAGGACAATGACAAGCTGGACGGATTCAAGCCGCCAAGTCGGAAAAAACCTCGCTATGCTGAAGAAGATACATACGAGGATACAAATTCCCGGTCCGAAACCTTGACTAGTCTTCCTTGATACAGAGAGGAGTTTCCGAGTAGCAGTTATGACCACCAAAGTCATAACTCATACTCTCAGTCTGGTAACAGTTATGGCCATGAAAGCCATAGCTCACACTCTCGGCCTAGTAATAGTTATGACCACCAAAGCCATAGCTCACGCTCTCAATCCTGTAACAGTAATGGTGACCAAAGCCACAGTTCACATTCACAATCAAGTGCATCACGTTAGTAGTGAGGAACTATCATCTGTTAGAAGATAGGATTGGCCAGAGTAACCAGGCAGGCTATGCTTCGGTCAGTGGCAACCAACGACCAAAACACGTTGATTTTTTTATTTGTTGCTTATATTATTTTCATATATTCTCAATAGTGATATTATTCCAAATAAATCTCTTTTTAATCCATGGAGATACTCTGCAATATGTATGCCATATCATATTTAGAATAATCACCCATCGCTTCGGACGGATCAATCATCCATCGCTTCGGCTGGATGGCGTCAGTCACTTCATATATCATCCATTTCTTTGTTGGATGATACCCGTTACTCAGACCTAGCTTACGACCCACAAGTCTAAGTGATGGTTACAAAATCCAATTTACGTCCAGAGTGGCTAAATTGTGATTACAAGTCTAGTTTACGATTTATGAGTCTAAAGTGCGACTTAAGAATCTAAATCACACTCTCACTTACGAATCTAGCCCCGAGATTCAAAATTTACGACTACAATCAATGATACCCTTGTTTTAAATCTATTTTGTCGCTATGGCCTTAATAGACCAAGGATCATTTTGTCGCTTTGGCCTTAATGATCCTATCCCATCTTGTTGCTATGGCCTTGATGAGGATCGAGAGTCGCTCTGTCGCTATGGCCGGAGCTTGGCTAAAACACCAGGGTTCAAATCTAGAATTGCAGTCCTAAATTATAGTCTCTTAGTGTATATGCTAGTACAAATTACAAAATAAAATAGTTAGATTTTATCTTTGTAATTCTCATTTCTAAAAGTCAGTAAAATTGACACTTTTTCGAAATCACCTACCTACGACTCTAAATAGTACCCTACCTTAGAAATCTATTTTGTCGCTATGGCCTTAATAGATTTGGAATCGTTTTGTCTCTATGGCCTTAACGATCCTACCCCATCTTGTCGCTTTGGCCTTGATGTGGGTCCAAAAGTTACTCTGTCGCTTCGGCCAGAGTTCAACTACACATTAGGGTATAAGTGTAGAGTCTTAGGTTGTTGATAAGTACAAATGAACCTAACCCCAAGAGGTTCTAAGTACCTACAACACATACGAAAATCTATTCTGTCGCTATGGCCTTAATATATTAAAAATCGTTTTGTCGCTATGGCCTTAACGATTCAACCCCATCTTGTCGCTATGGCCTTGATGAGGGTAAAAAGTTACTCTGTCGCTTCGGCCAGAGTTAAATTACACATTAAGGTATAAAATCTAGAGTCTTAAGATCTAAAAAAGTTCTAAGTGCTTACGTCACTTGTTCCAAAAAATCCTAAGTCCTAGCTAAATTTCCAATATTTTTTGTATCTCCAACTTATTTCGTCAGTTAGCTTTGCGAGTCTTGATTAGTTGTGAAGTTTAATTTATTTCGCGAGTTTAGCCGTAGATTGAGCTACGATTTGTACAACCAAGTCTACGCCCAGAGTGGCTAGCAATAAGGTTAGAAGAGTCTAATTTACGTCCAGAGTGACTAAATTACGACTTGTGAATCTACTTTCGGGTCTTAGTTATAATTTAAAAAATAAATTAAGTAAACAATTAATTAAGAAAGAAAAATAATTGATTAAATGAAGTTCCAAAAAGATTACAAAAATTTCAAGAGGAAGTAACACAAGCTCTCTTCGGCACTTCTGTCACTTCGGCCAAAAGTCGTTACATTTCAGGAGGGAGTATCACAAGCTCTCTCCGACACTTCTGTCACTTCGGCCAGAAGTCGTCACATTTCAGTGGGGAGTATCACAAGCTCTCTCCGGCATCAGGGTTCAAACTTAAGTTGTAATTAGAAATTACAAACATAACCCTCGAGTTTCAAATATTTTGCATCCTTTGGATTTGTCATTTGCGCTATCTTTTACAACTCTACGTTAATCTGGGGGTATAAATTATCCGCAAATTTAACCGTAGTCTGAGCTACGATTCGTACGACCAAGTCTATGCCCAGAGTGGCTAGCAATAGGATTAGCAGAGTCTAATTTACGTCCAGAACGGCTAAATTACGACTTATGAATCTAGTTTCGGGCCTTAGTTACAATTTAAAGGGTAATTTATATGAAAGATAAAACAAAAGATAGCCCATTGACAATCAAAATCAAATATTTCAGAAAACTACTCATTCCAAATGTTATGTGTCACAATGGCACGATTTTCGAGGGGGAGTATCACAAGCTCTCCCGACACTTCTGTCACTCCGGCCAGAAGTCGTCACATTTTGAGGGGGAGTATCACAATCTCTCCCGACACTTCTGTCGCTCCGGTCAGAAGTCGTCACATTTCGAGGGAGAGTATCACAAACTCTCCCGACACTTCTGTCACTTTGGACAGAAGTCGTCACATTTCGAGGGGGAGTATCACAAACTCTCCCGATACTTCTGTAACTTTGGACAGAAGTCGTCACATTTCGAGGGGGAATATTACAAGCTCTCCCGACACTTTTGTCGCTTCGGCCAGAAGTCGTCACATTTCGAGGGGGAGTATCACAAACTAAGACCCAACCCTTCTACCAGAAGCTTCTACTTCAGTAGCAATAGCGGGAGCTTTCTTTTTATGATCCTTAGTAAAAGGAGCCATAAATGGGATGGTTACTTCTATTGGGTCGAAGCAACAGACTACGAGTGGAAGTTCTTCCGAAGTGTTGGAAGCTATGGGTAGGTACCTGCCCCCCGGGTGTCACAAAACAGAAAAAATTTGGTATTTCTTTGTAGTTTTGTGACCTCCTTGAGCAGTACTACTAGTTCCCAACTCAGTGATGAATGAAGACGATGAGTGGTCTTATTCAGCCAAAGCGATGAATGAAGACGATGAACGAGTGGTCTTATTCAACCAAAGTGACGAATGAAGACGATGAGTGGTCTTATTCAGCCAAAGCGATAAATGAAGACGATGAATGAGTGGGCTTATTCAACCAGAGTGATGAATGAAGACGATGAATGAGTGGTGATAAAGCACGAAATCTGCTACCATTAGGCTCGTGGGGTTGCGAGGAGGGCCGGAGGCTTTGGAGTCCACGACGCGCGCTCTACGTCAAATACCTGCAAAAGTGGAGGGGAGTCGGCGACTCAGGTGTGGGAGTCGGCGACTCAGGCTCCTTGGTTCTCTGGTTGGGTGTGTGTCAAGTGGGAATGACTTGGGAGTAGAGGACCTCCAAGGAACCCTTTTATAGGGTCCTGGGGGACGTTTCCCCATTCATTAGCGTGGGGCCCACTCCATTATGGTACCCAATTAAGGGTGCCATAATAACGTGGGCCCTCCCAAGTAACGGCTGGAAATCGACGACTCAGGTATGGGAGTCGTCGATTCAGAGGTGGAGTCGCCGACTCCCTTGTGGTCAGGTCCTCGGTCTACCAGGTCGAGTGCCTTGCCTAGAGTCGGCGATTCACCCCTGGAGTCGGCGATTCCCAGGTGTTGCCTTGAGTACTTGACATAGACACTTCCTCCGCATTGTGGAACTCTCCGGGGGTCCGGCATAAAGCGACGGAACCCTAGTCCTTGTTGAAGGGCGTTGCTGGGAGTGACTGACGTAATTAGGCATGTCTCACCAAGTGGTCTTATTCAGCCAAAGCGATAAATGAAGACGATGACCGAATCGACAATTCAATTGTGGGAATCACCTACTCAGTGTGGGAGTCGACGATTCAGTGTGGGAGTCGGCGATTCAGTTGGGAATCGTCGATTCAGTTGGGAATCGTCGATTCAGTTGGGAATCGTCGATTCAGTTGGGAATCGTCGATTCAAGTGGGAATCGAAGATTCAGATGAGGATAGACGATTTTTTATGAAAAATCCAACCTATATGAAAGTTAAAGTACCAGAGTAAAAGGCAATGACAGCCCTTGCTCAAAAAGCTAAAGCAATCGGCGACTCCCTATCTGAAATCGGTGATTCAACTTATGGCCTTTTTTGAACCAAGTCGTGGATAGCACTCTTAGATAGTAGAATAACCCGGAATCGGTGACTCACTAGGTGAAGTCGTCGATTGCCTGTATGAATCGACAATTCCTTGACACAAAGTCAGCGATTCACCGGGTGAGAATCGAGCCGAACTTTGCGAAGTAAATTTCGTGATTACGACGGGATATCGTAGTTCGATAGTCCCACAGATGGCGCCAGCTGATGAAGCACGAAATCTGCTACCAGTAGGCTCGCGGAGTTGCGAGGAGGCCGGAGGCTTTAGAGTCCACGACGTGCGCTCTACGTCAATGTACCTGCAGAAGTGGAGGGGAGTCGGCGACTCGGGCTTCTTGGTTTGCTCTGGTTGGGGTATGTCAAGTGGGAATGACTTGGGAGTGGAGGACCCCCAAGGACCCCTGTTATAGGGTCTTGGGGGCGTTTCTCCATTCATTAACGTGGGGCCCGCTCCATTATGGTGTCCAATTAAGGGTGTAATAATGACGTGGACCTTCCCAAGTAACGGCTGGGAATCGACGACTCAGGTATGGGAGTCTTCGATTCAGAGGTGGAGTCGTCGACTCCCTTGTGGTCAGGTCCTCGGTCTACCACACCCGAGTGCCCTGTTTGGAGTCGACAGTGCACCCCTGGAATCGGCGACTTGGTAGTCCCAGTCGGCTATTCTCAGGTGTTGCCTTGAGTACTTGACGTAGACACTTGCTCCGCACTGTGGAACTCTCCGGGGGTCCGGCATAAAGCGACGAAACCCTATTCCTTGTTAAAGGGCGTTGCTGGGAGTGACTGACGTAATCTGGCATGTCTCACCAGTCAAATAGCCACACAGCACAGTCCAGATCCCTCCCACGAAAAAGTCAGGGGAAAGAAGTTAAAACCCAAATTAAATCCCATATTCCGCATAGAGAGGAAACTGGTAGACTCTTCACCAATAGGGTTCAGACTACCAAAGTTACCAGAGTATGATGGAAAACAGGACCCCATAGATCATGTCAACATGTTCAGGGGAGAAATGCAGTGGGTGACAACAATGGATGACATACTGTGCAGAGCCTTTCCAGGAACCTTAAGGGGTACCATATACAGGTGGTTCGCAGATCTACCAGTTAGAAGCATTAAAAGCTCCTCAGACCTAAGAGAGAAGTTTCTGGCTCAACACTGTGGCAATGTAAGGGTGAAAAAGGGGACAGACTCGTTGTTTCTAATAAAGCAGAACAGTGACACCCTCAGAAATTACACCAATAAATTCACTGAGGCTATGCAAAAGGTTTCCAACCTCAATACAACCATCACAATCTATGTATACTCAAGCGGGTTAGACATGAACAACCCACTAGCAATCATGCTGAATGTAAAACCCGTAACTAGCATAGAAAAAATGATGGTTGAGGCACATAAGTACATGAACTCCGAAGAAAAAGAAAAAGTGGCTATCGCAGCAAGGGCATTCAGACCACAGAAAGAAAAATTGAAAAAAAATTGAAAAAGGGGAGTCATCATGAAAATCCAGACACGATAGCAGAGTCTATCAAACATTAGAGGAACCCAGGAGATCCAGGTTCCATAACTCCAACAATCCTTTCAATACGTCATATCAAGAAATATATGGCAGAGAGAAAGGAAAAATGAAATTTCCAGAGCCCATTCCTCTAGATCCCACCACCAAAGAGGTTCGCGAAAAGAGCAGAAGGTACTGTGAGTTCCACAGGGATTACAGGCACATAACCAATACTTGTAGGGAACTAGGAACCTTTTTAGAAATTCAAGCAAAGGCAGGGAAACTAAAAGGATATGTGGCTGAAATTCAGGAAAAAAAACAAGTTGCAAACCCCCAAGAAGCAGAGGAAAGCGAGAGCGCTCACGAAGTCCAGACGACAAACCCGATAACCAAAAAAGAAAGGTCATCAATGTTATCTTCGGAGGGGGATCAGTAGGATAAAGAAGAAGCTATACAAGAAAAGTCTTACACACTACTACGCAACCAGTAAGGAATCTGAAGAAAAGAGCATACCCATAGGAGGATGTTAGCTTTTCAGAAGAGGATTGGGATAATATAGCAAACCCGCATAAAGACCCATTAGTAATCCAGATAGATATAGGAGCAGACCAGACTCTGACCAAAGTAATGGTAGACAACGGAAGCTCAGTAGACATCCTATATCTGCCAGCTTTCGAGAAAATGAGCATCAAAAAAGAGCAGCTGACACCAGCCAAAGTGGCAATTTATGGTTTCACGAACACCAAAGCTCCAGTAGCGGGTACAATTGATTTAGAAATATCATTGAGCGAGAGAAGAGGAAGAATGTCCAGAACAGCACATTTTATTGTAGAAGACATCGCTTCTCCATTCAACGGAATCCTAGGAAGACCAAGTATACACGGCTTCAAGGCAGTACCCTCATCCTACCATCAGACTTTTAGATATTTAGGAAATGATGGAAAAATGGCAACTGTGCAAGGAGCACAAAGGGATTCGAGGAATTCATACAGAAAAGCAACCAAAATGTTCAGCACAGTACTAATTTGCCAGAGAGATAGTGAGCAGATACCTATCTACTATCACTCAAAGAGGCTACAAGGGGCAGAGACCCGGTATCCTCCAATAGAAAAGATTGTTCTCGCTGTCGTACATGCAACACGAAGGTTCCGAGCATATTTTCTGGTTCATATGATCAAAGTCCTGACTGAACATCCACTGAGAAGGATCGTTCACAGGCCAAATACATCGGGCAAACTCACAAAGTGGGCCCTGGAACTGAGCGAGTTTGACGTCGATTTTATTCCAACTACAACCATCAAAGGACAAGCCATTGCAGATTTCATAGTAGATATGGCACAGAGCAATGAGGACTCTTCTTGGGTAGTGGAAGTCGACGGCTCGGGCTGCAGTACAGATGTCGGAGTAGGGGTCAAGATAATAACCTCAGACCAGAAAATATACGAACACTCGGTAAGACTGCAATTCACGGCTACAAACAATACAGCAGAATACGAGGCTGTAATCCAAGGTTTGAAAATAGTCAAAACATTGGGAGCCTTCTCAGTAATAGTTAGAACCGACTCTCAACTGGTGGCAAGACAGTCAGCAGGAGAGTTCTCAGTAAAAGAACCTCATATAGTACAGTACGCAGCAACATTAGATAAAATAAAGCTGCAATTTGAAAAAATAAAAATAGAACAGGTTCCCCGAAGCCAGAACAACTCGGTAGATGCTCTTGCAAGGCTTGCCTCTGCGTTTGATGGCGGGCAAAGAGAAATACTAGTAGACTCAGTGTCAATCCCCTCTTGCAATCTAGTGACAAGTCAGGTCGAAGATTGAAGGCTACCATTACTAGAGTATTTCCAAGGCCAAGAACTGCCAAAAGATAAAAATGAACGCCAGAAGCTGCAAACGCGCATCCCGAGATTCTGCCAAATAGGGGACATTCTATGCAAAAAATCATATGATGGGCCATTAATGAAGTGTGTCTTCAAAGAAGAGGGTCAGTTTATAATTGAGGAAATCCACCAAGGAGTATGTGGAATCCATCAAGGGGGAAGATCCCTGGCCCAGAGAATATTGTGACAAGGGTACTTCTGGCCCAGTCTAAAGAAAGATGCGGTCCTATTCGCACGAAAATACAGAGCATGCCAAGTTCAAAGAAACATTTGGAGAAATCCCGCTACGCCACTAATGGGAATCAGTAATCCCATCCCATTCGCAATGTGGGGTTTGGGATATTGTCGGGCCATTCCCACCATCCACCGGCCAGACCAAATTTATATTCGTCGCAGTAGACTATTTTACCAAGTGGATCGAAGAAGTAGCTGTACCCAAGATAACTCAGGGTGTAGCAGCCAAATTCGTGTTCAGATGCATCATGTGCAGATTCGGCACACCACTTCACATAGTCACGGATTACGGGTCACAGTTTCCGGGCAGAGAATTCACAAGGCTATGTGACAACATGGGCACAAGGGTGCACTTCTCATCAGTATATCGACCACAAGGAAATGGGAAAGTAGAGGTCGCCAACAAGGCCATCGTCCAAGGGCTAAAAAAGAAAGTCAAACAGGCCAAGAACACATGGGCAGACCTACTCCCAGAGATCGTGTGGGCTTATCGAACCACAGAGAAGACACCAACCGGTGAATCCCCATTCGCTCTAACATACGTAATGGAGGCGTTAATCCCGACAGAGCTCAGTATCCTCACAATCAGAATGCTAACATACGACGCAGAAGAAAACATGAAATCGTGTTCTACGACCCTCAATCTAGTGGATGAGTTACGAGATAATGCCCAAGCTAAGAATGCTGCCTGATGAAGCACGAAATCTGCTACCAGTAGGCTCGCGGGGTTGCGAGGAGGGCCGGAGGCTTTGGACTCCACGACGCATGCTCTACGTCAATATACCTGCAGAAGTGGAGGAGAATCGGCGACTCACGTGGGAGTCGGCGACTCGGGCTCCTTGGTTTGCTCTGGTTGGAGTGTAGTCAAGTGTGAATGACTTGAGAGCGGAGGACCCCCAAGGACCCCTTTTATATGGTCCTGGGGGCATTTCCCCATTCATTAGCGTGGGGCCCACTCCATTATGGTGCCCAATTAAGGGTGCCCAATTAAGATATTCTTTCCAGTTTCCTACATTGATTGTACTTATTAATTGATTTACATCCCATGTGCATTCATGTTAAATCAACATTTTGAAATAGTAATCAATTCCAAACTTATTTTCTCATTCAGTACATAAAAGAACAGATTTTATCACAGACGACCCTGCGTGATGATTGTTATTGTCTTATTAGGTTTACTTTCTTTCTTGATGAACGTCCCTATAATGGATTTGACGGAGCACTTTCTCGATATAAAGAAATTATTCCACAACTGCGATTATCTAGTGCACTACAAAAAACCAGCGCAGTTCTGGCGGCCAAGCCGACGATATTCCATCGCCGGAAGTGATGTCGCCAGAATTGTGAAATATCGGCGGCTTGGCCGCCAGCAAAAAATTTTGGATTCTGATTTTAACAAAAATTGTCCCGGCGGCATAGTCGCCGGAATTTTTTTTGAAAATTATATCCCGGCGGCTAGGCCGCCGGCTGTTATTTTTGGAAAATAATTTTCCGGCGGCCTGGCCGCTGGTCAATATTTCCCGGCAGGAAAAAAAAATTTCCGGGAAAAAATTTCTGGCGGCTTAGCCGCTGGTTCACTTTTGAAAAATAAAAAAAAATTGAAATTAATATGAAATTGAAAATAAAAATGAAATTGATATTGAAATTGATATTGATATTGAAATTGAAATTGAATTTGAAGTTTAATATTTAATGTAGAACAAAAATTAACTTCGATAATCACTAATTTAACTTCTTTTTTTCGCTCTTTTTCTTTTTTTTAGTTCCGACCACCTTTCGTAATGCCTCTTTCGTGAATATTATCGATCTTCCTCCGCGCAGTTGTGGAGTGGTGTGCTCCTCTTGTGGCGTAGTTTGTAGAGGCGTCGTAGTTTCTTGCGTTGGTAGTTGAGTAGGCGGTGCGGCTCTAGAAGATGACGCTCCAGTAGGAGTATAAATGTTCTGCGCTGCATCGTTGTTGAAGATTGGCGAAAACTCTGGTAAGCGCAAGTTCGGATTTTGAGCGAGCATTGCGGTGTTGTATTGTTGGAAAAACGCCATTTGACGAGCCATAAACTCTTCATTCTGACGAGCCATCGCTCTCTCGACAGCCTCGTTGACCTTATCTTCAACCTCTGCTTCGGTCATTGCATCTTTTCCTTTGTTCATGCAGAAGTTTCCCACATTCATTCGATGCGTTGTCTTTTTGCTCAATGAGAAACCAGTTGTTCCTAATGTTCTTGATTTCTTCGAGCTTCTACCGATAAATTCGGTTATAGCAAATTGGATTAGAGCCTAATGAAAAAGAAAACATGATAATAATTAATGTAAATATAACTATTGAATTATATTGGAAAAAATATGAAATAATTACCGTGTGAGTCATATTTTCTTGTTGAGCCATATTTTTGGCTTCTTCACTGTCTATCCATTTAACCGCTTTATCCTTAAAAAACAAATGAAAGTAGTCAAACAAATAGTAATTAACTGTAATTATAAATATAAAAGATTATGTACCACTCGTTCGTCTTTTGGATAAGCTGCCTTTATATTGAGTTTCCAAATTTCAATATCATTTAATCCCTTTTGTTCCTATAATATTAAAATTAGGAAAAGAAAGAAATATGAAATTAAATATGAAAGAAAAAATAAAAAAGAACTTGAAAGTAAATATGAAATTAAATAATTTACTTACAGCCGCGGCCAGGCCGCCGGATAACTTCTTCCCGACCGTTGGTGAATTGGAGCTGGCGGCCAGGCCGCTGACATTTTTTACAAAAAAATATTCCGTCGGCCTGGCCGCCAGCAAATTTCTCTCATTTACGAGGGAAAATTATGCAGGCGGACAAGTGTAACCTTCCGTCGGCCTGGCCGCCGGGAGATGGGCGCCAGAACTGCGCTGATTTTTTGTAGTGGTGGCTGAAGATGCTAATTGATTATATATTTTTATCTACCTTGAATCATGATATTAATTTATTGGTTTTTTGTTTTGCAGTCCCAGGATCCTTTGCCCCTATAATAGAAGTGGCTATGACTATTGTAGAGCATAGTGGTGGTCAATCTCATGTTTTATTGATAATTGCCGATGGACAAGTATTTACGCTGATTCTACTAAATTAACATGGGTGATTAACATTTTAAACCATACACACCTTGTGTCATATATTTTTTTCATCCAGAATTTTCTAAATCTTAATATTCAACGAAGATGAACGAGGATGTTAAAAACGACGAGGATGAATATTAGTGGGAAATGGCAAGTTAAATTGATGCAGGAAATGATAAAATCGAAGATATCAATGATGTTGATCGAAATTAAAGGCAAAAAAGATGGATGAATAAAAGAGTTATGTAATAAGAATAGCAGATTTTTGATCAAAAACCTTGCATGTAAAAACATCAACCTACCGTAATGACATCGTATTTAATCTTTAGTTTTTCATTCTGATCATCGATCTCAGCCAAACTATATACATATTTCTCGTGTTTTCTACATTTGAAAATAAAATAATGAATTTTACTTGATAATATAAATGTGATCGATAGCATTGATTTGTGAGTAATATAATATATGATGATACCATCTGAATTGATACATATATATTACAGATATTCAGCTAAAAGAAATTAAAGGCTGCCGTGAACGCAGATGTAACCCTAGTAGAGATTGCTGATCTATTGTCATATATAGCTTATCTCGTTCAATAGACGATATTAAAATGCAGATTTAAAGATAATGTCTTTTTGGTTTTGTTGGTCAGAAGTTCTATGTTGATGTTAATAATGATTATAAATGAACCTCGTTTAAGGAATCATGTATGACTATTTGAAACTTCTTAAATGTACCTCAATTTATTTCATAAAGAAGAAGTTGGATATGAATTCTAGATAACATTTAATCGAGTTGTATTTTGGATGTTATGTTCACATCATAGTAATAACAATACTATTATGAAACCTCATAGGAATTACGCTTAGAATCAGTTGCAATGATTTAAAAATTCTAGAATGATCAGATTCCAATTTCTTGGCAATTGTATTACGGTCAATCGCATACAACTTGTCATGAAATTTTTGATCAATAGAGTTCTATATGTGCTGCTAATAAGATAATATAACATTAACTCAATGAACAATTACAATTCGGAATAATTGGTGTAGCTGTATATAAAACAAAGGGATAACTTAAACCGGATTGATAGCAATATATTGATGCAATTAAGAGAAGATAAATGAATAACAATTTTACATTAACAGTATGTCTTCAAAGAAACTAAATATATCATAATACAACAAGTCCCATAATCTGTAGAATTACAGAAGACCGGCGGGAAACAAACACAATTAAATTCAACCAATTACAATTGTTGAATATTATGATTTTTGCTTATAATTCGCCAATTTTTGTTTGCCACGGTGAGAATTCTAGCCTCTCTGCAAGCCTCCTGAACATATTATTCCTTATTTTAGGTACTTCAGATTTCTTCCAGGTCATCTTGGAGTCAAGGCTACATTTATTGAATATTCCATCTTCAATATGCATATAGTCGACGAAAGAACTAATTCCATGAAACATATACGATCCACCATCCATCTTCGAATAAGTCTCTTGAGGATAGTCCTTGAATTGAACTAAAGTTGGTTCATCGTGAAACACTGTTACAAAGTTCTACCTAAACCACATGGTCATCCATTTCATCTGCGGATATAAACATAGATATTGTCAAGCGAAGAAATGAAAAGAAAGAAATAAAAAACTAAGACTCACAGCTCGCTTAGCAGCACCAAGATTAAGTGATTCACGTTGAATATGATTCGAATCGTAATGCGTGTATGTATTATGGACTCGCGACCACACAAGGAAATGCCAATGATTCACAGTACCAATAGGAATGATGAAATACTTCCAATTACATTTATCACTCCCTCTACTTCTACGTGTGATCATACGAAGCATGTTATCAACAACAACATTAGATACCAGTTCAGGTACTGATTGGGTAGGTTCATGTTCGTCATCATCGCTAAACAATTTAGGATCTATGAATTGGAACTTATCGCTGAGTACAAATTTCTCTACCAGTTCAACACGGAGGACTCCGAAAAAAACATTTACAAGCTGAAAACAAATAAACATTATTGAATAAAATTAGAATGACCTAAATGACGGTATTTAATCAAGGAAAATATATTACCAAATTCGTATGTATCTGATGATGTATGATGTCTACAACATCTCCGCCAGAACAGAATACATTATCATTCATTCTAAGAAAGAAAAATAAAGACCTGTACCTATTCAATATAAATGATTTATTAGAAAATATCAATTCAATAAAATTAACAAGGAAGATTTGCAATGAGAGTAAGTAACATATAAATAAATTATTCGCAATGATAATAAGTTACTAACTTTGAATCCATAACCAATTGTTTCGTTGTATTCTTCTTTGGTTTTCCATCATCCTTCATCTGTCTTGCTTCTTCAACTTCTTTTAGTTTTTTATTCTCCACCTTCAAAAGAACATTAGTAATGTTATGTTAGAAAATTGAAAGACTATATGATTAACTGACGTAAATAATTAAACAATTACCTTTTCTGCATTTCTATCCTTTATTCTTTTTATCATTGACGATACATATGATGAGTTAGTAGTTGAAGTGTTTGTTGGGGAAAAATCTATGCATCGAACAACCCTCGACAGTTCCTGTGCGCCAAATTGTTTACAGCGTTTCCTTTCTATAATATCTGCGGATTCTGCAACTGCCGCCCAGAATTCAGGCGACGAAATAATGACAGTTGATACGCCAAATTCAGACCTAGTGTCCTTGATTTTATCCTCCTTAGGGATTTTGTAATCATCAGATGACAAAAGAATATGGGAAGGACTTGATAATTGCTGGCAAAAATGTATTTCATTAACATCATGTACTACCTCGCTCGTGATATTGAGGCCACTACCATGGTTATTCAAACTGGGTGTAGATGTACATTGAGATATATCAATTCCTCCATCGATAACTTTGTCAACAACCTCGAATAGAAGATCAAAACTTGGGGGCTTAATATCAAGAGAACCTAATATTGGGGTGGAATCTAATTGTCTTGAAGTGGACGTCAATTCAACTAGACTGGAATTGTTTAGACAGGACGGGGACTAGATAAAATCAGCCTTATCAACAATAAGGTCTGAGTTTGAAGTCCCTAAAATATCAATACTTGGATCGACCGACTGTTCATCTGCAGGGCTTGATGATATTTGGAAGTTTTGAATTGCATCAATAAGCATGTAATCATACAAATCCAAACCGTCTAAGAGAACTGGACTACTAATTGAAGAGTAAGAGACATCCATATTAAGTTCTGATACATTATCATTTTGATGATTGCATACTATAGGAATGGGTGATTTCTGGCCAATGGATGGTGGAGAAGGGGTACAGAGTGATACGTGTTGGGTGGAATTTGACACCATAACAGGGGACGTTGATGCCATCTTGGAAAATGCTCGAGCAACCCTAATTTCTGAATTGGAGGAGGGCGATGGGTCACAGCCGTTGAACCGGTTGAACAGCCCCAGGCCGAGAAGGAAGAAAAATACACCAGCCCGGTTCAAGGATTTTCACATGGATCCGGCTTGAGGAAATAAATTACTGTTTCTTTTATTAAGGACCCCCTGCAGTATTTAAATATCGTTTTTCAATTCATAGGTATAAATAGATGCTGTAATGATTGGCAATGTTTTTTTATCAAAAAGTATAACTAAATTTCACGCAACCCTAAGTCCCCCCAGCCTCAGCTGAGTACTCCTCCACCCCATATCACACATTCACATTTCAGAAACGCTCCCGTCAGCCTGTCAATCTTCATCTGCCGTATCAAGCCCTTCCTCTTCTTACTTAACAGCAAATAGGAGATTGAAGCTCAGTCTTGATTTAAGGGTGTTATCCCGTCTGCGCGCTGCCTCTGACACCCAAGATCATTCAGATCTTGGATCGGGGCAATCCCGACCATCAGGTCCACTTGTTTTCGAAATTGAATTAAATTGAGTCGCTTTATTGGTGCTTTCAATTTTCTTTTGAACTCTGATTTCAGGATGTCTACTACTATCGATTTAGCCTCCAATCCAGATTTCTTGCGACTCCAAAACCTGCAAATGGCACAAATTAAAGAAATGAATGAATTAAGAACAGGTATTAACAGCAATGTCCTGGAACTGGGAAAGCAAATATCTGAATTAGCTATGTCTATCAACAAAAATAAAGAACCAGATAAAAACAATCCACAAAATAAACACCAAGACAAACTCACCTCACAATTCAGTATTCAACAAGGTCACCAATCTGTGGTTGATTTGGATAACTCCCCATATGTTGCGAGTATTATGAATGATGATTCTTACCCACCGGCTAAGCACATTAAGGTGGATATGCCGAGGTTCGATGGAACAGATGCGGAGGGTTGGCTATTTTCAATACGAAGGTATTTTATCTTTAATAAAATTCCCGAAGATCAAAAATTACTAATAGTCTCTTTTCATTTGGATGGGATCACAAAAAATGGTTTGCGTGGTTAGAGGCCAGCAATATGCTTTCTTCATGGAAGAATTTCGTAGACGCGGTTATAAGGAAATTCACAGCATGGCACTACTCCCTCCCGGGAGGCAAATTAAGTAAATTATGCCAAGAGGGTACTATTGCTGAGTATCAGTTGCTATTTGAAGAACTATGCACCAGAGTACTAGGTTTGCCGGATTACTTTATATTAGAGATGTACATCTCTGGATTAAAAGAGGAAATCCAAACAGAAGTGTTTCGTGATAAACCTATTGATATCCACGAAGCCTTTGAAATCTCTCTAAGAGTGGAGGCAAGGATGATGGGCAGAAAAGGAGGTACTTACAAACCTTATATCCCAAAACAATCAACATTCACACCAAAATTCAATAATTCTCCTATAACATTCACACCAAAATTCAGTAATTCTACTATTCAGAATGAGGCTCAAACAACAACAAAAGTCAGCAAATCTAAAGCACAAGTCTTCAAAAGGCTAACACCTACTGAAAGAAGAGAGAAGACAGCCAAAGGCCTCTGTTTTAATTGCGATGACAAATTTGCTCCGGGTCATAAGTGCAAGGGCAGAATTTTCAGAATGTCAGCCGATGAATCATATTTTTGGGAGGTGGAAGAAGAAACTATTGAGGATGTTATGACTGAAGAAGTAACAGAGGATATGGTACAAGGTGACCCTACTGAAATCAGCTTCCATGCATTTGAAGGCCATATAAATTCAAACACATTCAGACTGAATGGGTACATCAAGTGCCAATGTGTAAGTGTTCTAGTAGATATGGGGTCCACCCATAATTTCATGCAAGTCGAGGTGGCTACTGCTCTGAAATTAACTATACATGTTATCATACCTTTCAAAGTATCCACGGGGAGCGGTGAAAAACTGGTTTGTGATAAAGTTTGCAAAGATGTCGAAATTAAAATTCAAGGAACTGTGATAAAAATGGATATATTCCTTCTACCCATGGCAGGCTCTAACATGGTGATTGGTATCCAAGGGTTAAAAACCTTGGAGCCGGTCACATTTGATTTTGACAAAATTTGGATGAAATTTGAAATTAGTGGACATACAGTACAATGGGATGGTAGTCCTTGGATTTCTGAAGATCCATTGTCTACGGGACAGCTAAAATGCCTTATTGCCACTACTCAAGAAGCATACCTTTGCTATATGACCAAAATTGAGGAGAGTAAAGAAACTCCCAATCTGAATTCGGGCAGCACTGAACTCATTCCATTAATTCAGAAATTCAGCGACATTTTTGAAGCTCCAGAGGGATTACCACCATAGAGAGAAAGAGACCATCACATCCATCTTTTGCCAAATTCTGGATCAGTAAATGTCAGACCCTATCGTTATCCTCAATTCCAGAAAACAAAGATAGAAAAGTTAATCACAGAAATGATAAATCAGCAAATTATAAAACCAAGCACTAGTCCTTATTCATCTCCAGTTTTACTAGTGAAGAAAAAAGATGGCGGTTATCGTTTATGTGTTGATTATAGAGCTCTAAATGCGCTCACTATTAAAGATAAATTTCCTATACCGACTGTGGATGAACTACTAGGAGAACTAAAGGGGGCGGTTATATTCTCTAAACTAGATTTAAGATCTGGTTTTCATCAAATCAGGGTGCACCCTCCTCATACAGAAAAGACTGCATTCAGGACACACTAGGGTCATTTTGAGTTCCTTATAATGCCATTTGGCTTTACAAATGCCCCTGCCACATTTCAGTCAGTGATGAACAGTGTATTCGCCAAGTACCTAAGAAAATTTGTGATCATATTCTTCGATGATATTCTGGTCTACAACCCATCTCTAAAGGAGCATATTCACCACCTCAAGGTAGTTTTCAGAACTTTGAGGGAAAATAAATTGCTGGCCAAATTATCCAAGTGCTCGTTTGGACAAAATTCTATGGGATTCTTAGGACATATCATAGATGCTGATGGTGTTCATCCCGATCCAGAAAAGATAAAGGCAATGGTTAATTGGAAGATTCCAAGAAATATTAAAATGTTGAGGGGATTTTTAGGACTCACGGGTTATTACAGGAGATTTATCAAGAGCTAAGCTCAGATAGCATCTCCCATGACCGATTTGTTGAAAAAAGACTGTTTTCATTGGGATGAGAGAGCTACTACTAGTTTTGAAAGATTAAAGGAGGCTATGATTTCAGCTCCTGTTTTGGGATTTCCTGATTTTACCAAACAATTTATAGTTGAAACCGATGCTTGTAATACAGGGATTGGAGCAGTATTAATTCAAGAAAAGCACCCTATTTCATATTACAGTTGCAAGTTGTCCGGGAGAATGAGGGCAGCCTCAGTTTATGTTAAAGAGATGTTTGCCATCACGCAGGCTGTTAGCAAATGGCGATATTATCTCTTGGGAGCTCACTTTCTGATCAAGAATGATCACAAAAGTCTGAAAAAATTGCTCACTCAAACAATACAAACTCCCAAGCAGCAGGTCTTTTTGTGCAAGTTACTAGGGTTCAATTTCACTATTTTTTATAAATCCGGCAAGGAGAATATTGTGGCTGATTCCTTGTCCAGATCATTTGAGGAGCAAGAGGAGGAAGCATTATATTCAAGCAATTCCACAAAAAGTGCGGGATCATTATTGGCTCTATCTAACCCTATAAATTCCTTAATTTCAGATGTTCATAAGGAATGTTCAGAAAATACAATTCTAAAAGAAAAATTCCAGCAACAGTTTGAAGAAGGGCAAGGCAAAGAAGGATTCTATATAAAAAATCAGATTTTATATTTTAAAAGGAGGTATGTTCTCAGTACGGATTCTATGCTTATTAACACCATTTTACGAGAATTTCATGATGCATTCCTAGGAGGTCATGCTGGTGTTCATAGAACTATGAAAAGAATCATCAAATACTTCTATTGGCCAAAGATGAGAATGAGGATAGCTGAATATGTAAGAAATTGCCTCATTTGTCAACAGATGAAACCCTCTGACTTATTAATGCCCCTGCCCATACCATCTGAAGTGTGGAGAGATATTACAATGGATTTCATTACAGACTTGCCTAAGGTGAGGGACAAATCAGTAATAATGGTGGTCGTAGATAGACTTTCTAAATACTCTCATTTCAGCCCATTACCCCGTGATTTTAATGCAGTTAAAGTTGCTGAAGTGTTTGTGAAAGATGTGATTAAGCTACATGGTATACCTTTTTCAATAGTGTCGGACAGAGATAAAAAAATTTACCTCAAAATTTTGGAAGGAACTACATCGTTTGAGTGGCACCAAACTATCCTTCTCTTCTGCTTATCATCCAGAGACTGATGGTCAGTCGGAGGTAGTAAACAGGATATTGGAAATGTATTTGAGGTCTTATTGTCATGACAACCCTAGAAGGTGGCTCCAAGTTTTACCTTGGGCAGAATTGTGGTATAATACTAGTTACCACTCCAGTATCAAGATGACTCCCTACAAGGCTTTATACGGGAAAGAGGCAACTGATTTACCTCACTACATTGAAGGGACTTCTTCAATTGAGGCTGTGGATAGTGAACTTAAAATCAGAGAAGATACATTAGATATGCTCAAAATTAATTTGGAAAAAGCTCAAATTAGAATGAAGAACCAAGCCGACAAGGGAAGGAAGGAATATTCATACAATGAAGGACATTGGGTGCTAGTTAAACTCCACCTTTACAAGCAAATTTCTGCTACTAATAGACTCCACAATAAATTGAGTCAGAGATACTTTGGACCATTCCAGATAACAAGAAAAATAAATAAAGTTGTGATACGGTCTCATTGGGCTACCGCGCGCTGAAGGAGAACATTCATGCGATCGTCGACTTGGCTGGAGCAAAGCACGCCGACGCTGGAGAAGAAAACGCAAGAGAGAAATCCTTAGAAAAGTCTGAAATGGGGAAGAATAATTTGTTAAGTGAACCCGGTTCACCTAACTATAGCAGACCACCTCGGGTCACAAAGAAGCCAGTTTGGATGGAGGATTATTTGATTGGGTCTGAGTCAAGTGGCTAGATCATATAAAAAGGGGAAAATTAATTAGTAGTCCCTATCAAGTTTTATTATTACAAACTCTATTTGATATAAATAATTATAAAACATTTGAATTCAGAGATTGATGAAATTTTCCATTTAATTCACTATTCACAACCCTATCTTGCGCTTCCATACATCCCATCACCAATCATCCCACGCTGCCCAAATCTTCATCGGAATCCGAGCTACCATCTGAAGATTCGTTCGTCTGTTCTATCAATCCGCATTGAGCCCACGATCGGACTGCTTAACCACGATCCTCCGACCAGTGCTAAGTCTCAATTTCAGGGGTTGACCCCGTTGCAATCTGCTTTGGATATCTGACCATCTATGGACACTCAGATCCGGAGAAACCTCGATCTCCAGGTTACTCAATTCTTTTATTGGGTCCCTTTGTAGATCTAGGTCGGTATCATTGGTGCTTTCAACTATTTTTTTGAACTCTTTGGAACAGGATGGCTGCAGTTAGCCAGAACTTCGATTTGGCAAACCATCCAGATTTTATACGTTTACAAAACCTACAAATGTCACAGATTCAAGAAATGGGAGAATTCAGAATTAATGTAAACAACAACTTTATGCAACTGAGCAAACAGATTTCAGATTTATGTGCAGAAATGCTAAAAGAAAAACCTCCAGATGCAATCAGTACTGAGCCTCTAGAAGGGAAGGTATTGGCATCAATTCAACCAGAAACATATTACAAATCTGCGGTAAATCTCGATAAGCCCTGTTATGCTTTAAGTATATTAAATGATCCCAACTATGTTCCAGCAAAGCATGTTAAAGTAAATATGCCAAGGTTTGATGGGTCAGAAGCTGAACACTGGATATTTGCAGTGCGGAGATATTTTATTTTTAATAAAATCCCTGAGGATCAGAAATTATTGATTGTGTCATTTCATTTGGATGGGTTGGCAAAAAAGTGGTTCGCATGGATGGAAGCAAGTAACATGCTAACTAACTGGGTGAATTTTGTAGATGCGGTGATCAGAAAATTTACTACTATACACTATCAACTTCCCGGGGGTAAACTAAGTAAACTTAAGCAAGAAGGAAGCCTAGTGGATTACCAAAGCCAATTTGAAGAAATGTGCACACGAGTATTAGGCCTTCCCGAATACTTCATTCTAGAAATGTATATTTCTGGATTAAAGGAAGACCTACAAGCTGATGTGATACTAAGCAAGCCTTATACCATACATGAAGCAATGGAGGTATCCAATATGATTAATGCTAAGAAAGGAGGACATAAAACAATACCTTACAAGCCTTTAAACACCAAATACACGCCAATAACAGTGCAACCTGCAAAGATCAATTCAGCAATTGAAAGTGGAGTAAAACAACCTGTAAATGAAGGACAAAATATATTTAAAAGGCTGTCTCAAGCTGAGAAGGCAGAAAAAAGAAGCAAGGGTCTATGCTTCAACTGTGAGGAAAAATTTGTGCCAAATCATAATCAAGTATGTAAAGGTAGACAAGGTAAATTGTTTAGACTTTGGCTGATCAATGTTAGAAGAAGTGGAAGACCAAGAGATAATAGAAGAAAGTGACGAGAATACATCTACACTAGTGGGAGGAATTCAAACTGAAATTTCATTACATGCTTTTGAGGGTCACATTAGCTCAAACACAATAAGGCTTAATGGACTGATTTCAAACAGATCTGTAACTGTATTAGTGGACACCGGATCAACTCACAACTTCATGCAGAAAGAAGTTGCAAGAGCCCTAAAGATGACTATTGGACTCATTGTACCATTTAATGTTTCAACAGGTAGCGGGGAGAAGCTCACTTGTGCTGAGATATGCAAGGGAGTTGAGATAATTATACAAGATACTTGTATAAAAATGGATATATTTTTGCTTGATATGTCCGGGGCTAATATGGTCATAGGAATTCAGGGCATGAAAACCTTGGGTCCTCTTACATTTGATTTCGAAAAACTTTTGATGGAATTTATGTGGATGGGAAGCAGAATTAGCTGGCAAGGAATAGCTTGGATTTCTGATGATCCTTTAACTGTGGGGCAACTTAAATGTTTAATTGCATCAACTCAAGAAGTGTATCTTTGTTATATGGAGAAGAAGAAAGATAGTGAAGTGGCTGTCCTAGAAACACCACATCCAAAAATGACAAAAAAAATTCAGGAATTCAGTGATATTTTTGAACCTCCGGGAGAACTACCACCTCAAAGAAAAGCTGACTATTTTATTCATTTGGAGACCAATTCTAAGCCGGTAAATGTCAGACCTTACAGGTACCCTCAGTTTCAAAAAACTGAGATTGAGAAGCTGGTCACAGAGATGTTAAAACAGAAAATTATAAAAACCAGCAACAGTCCTTATTCTTCTCCAGTACTATTGGTTAAAAAGAAAGATGGTAGCTATAGATTGTGTGTTGATTACAGGGCACTGAATGCCTTAACTGTGAAAGATAAATACCCTATTCCAACAGTGGATGAATTGCTAGGGGAGTTGAAGGGATCTGCAGTTTATTCCAAGCTTGATCTGAGGTCGGGATTCCACCAGATCAGAATTCACCCTCCTCATACAGAAAAAACAGCATTTAGAACCCATCAGGGTCACTTTGAATTTTTAGTGATGCCATTTGGCCTCACAAATGCCCCCGCGACCTTTCAGGCAGTAATGAATTCTGTTTTTAAAGAACACTTAAGGAAGTTTGTAATAGTATTTTTTTATGACATTCTGGTATATAGTACATCAGTTGAAGAGCATATTAATCATCTCCAATGTGTATTTGAAATTCTCAGAAAAAACAAGCTACTGGCCAAGCTTTCAAAGTGCTCTTTTGGAAGAGAATCTATGACCTTCTTAG
Source organism: Zostera marina (assembly GCA_001185155.1). Lineage (NCBI taxonomy): Eukaryota > Viridiplantae > Streptophyta > Magnoliopsida > Alismatales > Zosteraceae > Zostera > Zostera marina. The sequence goes on along the minus strand of LFYR01000958.1, from coordinate 385,626 downwards.
GCCATATTGTGGCTGAGGATGGTGTGCATCCAGACTCGGATAAAATCCAAGCCATGGTGGATTGAGAGGTACCTAAAACCATTAAAAGATTGAGAGGATTTTTAGGCCTCATAGGTTATTACAGAAGGTTCATAAAGAGCTATGCTCAAATCGCAGCTCCAATGACTGACTTGCTAAAGAAAAACTGTTTTAAATGGAGAAAGGCTGCTTCTGAAAGTTTTTCCAAACTAAAGCAAGCCATGGTAACGGCACCAGTTTTTGGATTTCCTGATTTTAATAAGCAATTCAGTATAGAAACTGATGCTTGTAAGAGTGGTATTGGGGCTGTGCTTTCACAAGAAAATCACCCCATCTCGTTTTTCAGCAAGAAATTATCTGGGAGAATGAGTTCAGCTTCAATATATGTAAAAGAGATGTTTTCTATTAATGCTGCAGTTGGGAAGTGGAGACACTATTTGTTAGGCTCTTATTTTTTGATCAAAACTGATCACAAAAGCATAAAAAATTTATTAACCCAATCAATTCAAACACCTGAACAACAGATTTTTCTTTGTAAATTACTAGGGTTTGATTTCAGCATCACCTACAAACCTGGTAAAGAGAATGTAGTAGCAGATGCCCTTTCTAGATCCTTTGAAGAAGATATAGAGGAAGAGATTATATCCACTAGTAATTCCTTGGACTCCCCGGGGTCGTTATTATCAATTTCTGGTCCTATTTCAACATTAGTAGAAGAATTAAAGGAAGAAAATCAGAATCACCCTCATACACAGAATCTACTACTAAAGCATTCTTCTGCAGTTCAGGGCATGGAAGGCTACATGGTCAGAAATGGAATATTATTTTAGAAGGATAGGTACTTTGTAAACAAAGATTCAGCAATTATTCCTAAAATTTTATTTGCAGGCCATAATTCTTTAATGGGAGGTCATGGCGGTGTTTACAAAACCAAGAAGAGAATAGTTAAAAACTTCTATTGGCAGAATATGGGATCTAGTATTAAGGAGTATGTCAAGAATTGTATTACATGTCAACAAATGAAGCCATTAAATTCCAAACCAGCAGGACTATTGATGCCCCTTCCTATACCTTCTAAAGTATGGCAGGATATTACAATGGACTTCATAACAGATCTACCCAAGGTGGAGGGCAAATCAGTGATCATGGTTGTGGTCGATAGGTTATCAAAATATGCACATTTCAGTGCATTACCCCCAAATTTTAATGCTTCCAAGGTTGCTGAAATTTTCGTGAGAGATATTATTAAACTACACAGCATACCTATTTCTATCGTTTCCGATAGGGACAGAGTGTTCACATCCAAATTCTGGAAAGAGTTGCACAAGCTAAGTGGTACTAAACTAAATTTCTCATCTGCTTATCATCCACAGTCAGATGGACAAACAGAGGTGGTAAATAGGACATTGGAAATGTATTTAAGATGTTACTGCCATGAGTGTCCTAGGAATTGGCTAAAATTATTACCATGGTCAGAGTTGTGGTATAACTCTAGCTATCATTCATCTCTAGGTATGACACCATTTCTAGCTCTCTATGGGAAGGAATCATCTGAAATTCCACACTACACTGAAGGAGATTCATCAGTGGAAGCTGTCAATGTCAATTTAAATCTAAGAGAAGAAACATTACAGAAAATCAAGCAAAATCTGGAAATTGCACAAAATAAAATGAAAATTCAAGCAGACAAAGGAAGATCAAATATTTTTTACATTGTGGGAGATTGGGTGCTTGTAAGATTAACACCATATAGGCAGATTACTGTCGCCCATGGACTACACAACAAGTTGGGAAAAAATATTTTGGGCCCTATAAAATGTCAAGAAAAATCAATGATATGGCTTACCAACTAGAGTTACCTCCTGAGAGCAAGATCCATTCTTCATTTCATGTGTCGAAATTGAGAAAATTCTGTGGTCCTCCTCCTGAAAACAGTGTTATTGAAGAGCCCCTAATATCAGTGGAAAATCAACTCATTATTTATCCTATGGCTATATTAAATCGCAGGTTTATTATGTAAGGAGGCAAGAAAAAGATAGAACAAGTTCTGGTGCAATGGAGTGGGACAATACCTGAGGATGCTACTTGGGAGTCAATAGAGGATGTCCGAAAATCCTTTCCAGCTATCAACCTTGAGGACAAGGTCGATTTTGAAGAAGGGAGAGATGATACGGTCTTATTGGGCTACCGCGCGCTGAAGGAGAACATTCATGCGATCGTCGACTTGGCTGGAGCAGAGCACGCCGACGCTGGAGAAGAAAACGCAAGAGAGAAATCCCTAGAAAAGTCTGGAATGGGGAAGAACAATTTGTTAAGTGAACCCGGTTCACCTAACTATAGCAGACAGCCTCGGGTCACAAAGAAGCCAGCTTGGATGGAGGATTATTTGATTGGGTCTGAGTCAAGTGGCTAGATCATATAAAAAGGGGAAAATTAATTAATAGTCCCTGTCAAGTTTTATTATTACAAACTCTATTTGATATAAATAATTGTAAAACATTTGAATTCAGAGATTGATGAAATTTTCCATTTAATTCACTATTCACAACCCTATCTTGCGCCTCCATACATCCCATCACCAATCATCCCACGCTGCCCAAATCTTCATCGGAATCCGAGCTACCATCTGAAGATTCGTCCGTCTGTTCTATCAATCCGCATTGAGCCCACGATCGGACTGCTTAACCGCGATCCTCCGACCAGTGCTAAGTCTCAATTTCAGGGGTTGACCCCGTTGCGATCTGCTTTGCATATCTGACCGTCTATGGACACTCAGATCCGGAGCAACCTCGATCTCCAGGTTACTCAATTCTTTTATTGGGTCCCTTTGTAGATCTAGGTCGGTATCAAGTTGCATACCAATTGAAGTTGCCAGTAGGAAGCAAGATCCACAATACCTTCCACATCTCCAAGCTGAAAAATTTCTGTGGACCCATTCCAGAAGCAGGAGTCCAAGTCGATCCAGTCGTGACCGTAGAAAATCAGCCTATAATCTACCCGGTTAGTATATTAGATACAAGGGATATCTTGCAGGGAAAACAGAGGAAAAGACAATACCTGGTGCAATGGAACGGAGCTATGCAGGAAGATGCATCGTGGGAGAGCGCGGACGTGCTGAAGGATTATTTTCCATCTTTGGACCTTGAGGACAAGGTCGTTCCGGATGGGGCGAGAGATGATACGTGCTGGGTGGAATTTGACACCATAACAGAGGACGTTGATGCCATCTTGGAAAATGCTCGAGCAACCCTAATTTTTGAATTGGGGGAGGGCGATGGGTCACAGCCGTTGAACCGGTCGAACAGCCCCAGGCCGAGAAGGAAGAAAAACACACCAGCCCGATTCAAGGATTTTCACATGGATCCGGCTTGAGGAAATAAATTACTGCTTTTTTTATTAAGGACCCCCTGCAGTATTTAAATATCGTTTTTCAATTCATAGGTATAAATAGATGCTGTAATGATTGACAATGTTTTTTTATCAAAAATTATAATTAAATTTCACGCAACCCTAAGTCCCCCAGCCTCAGTTGAGTACGCCTCCACCCCATATCACACATTCACATTTCAGAAACGCTCCCATCAGCCTGTCAATCTTCATCTGCCGTATCAAGCCCTTCCTCTCCTTGCTTAACAGCAAATAGGAGATTGAAGCTCAGTCTTGATTTAAGGGTGTTATCCCGTCTGCGTGCTGCCTCTGACACCCAAGATCATTCAGATCTTGGATCGGGGAAATCCCGACCATCAGGTCCACTTGTTTTCGAAATTGAATTAAATTGAGTCGCTTCACAGAGATCGACAAAACAGGTATTGTCTATAGTCATTTCCAACCTACTAATGTCATCATTACGATCAATCTTACGTCTGCTATAGTTGTATCTACCTATATGATATAAAATGAATATTGAAATTATTATGCATTATATTTATTAAAGGTAATAATAGGTGAAAAATAACTATTTGTTTGCCAACTTGGTGGTAAAACAGGAGGAATAGAAACCAAATTTGCATGCTGCAAGATTATGACATTCAAATGGTTAATAAAATTTATGTAAACGAAGCAAATTAAACATGTCATACCTTATTATGATGTGGATATTGTTTTTTTATTTTATGATTATGAATAAACTCTTTTATTGTTGGCTGAATCATACTTTTCATCCTAACCTGTAAGGAATATGAGAAATAAATGATACTATAAGATGTATCAAAATATTGGAGAATCGGCAAATTTCATTAATACAATTTGAATATATTCAAGCGAAAGACACAGACAAATTCCATATAGTTAGTACATAATTACATATGAGGATTAATGTAACAGAATCTACAACTGAAAACCTTTGAATCAGAAGCCTCGGAACTATACGAATGAGGACTGGCGTACACCTATATGAAGAATTATTGAAGTTAAATTAATTAAAAATAATTCTGACCATAACTATTCTAGATATACGTGTACCTCTTCGTCCTGTTAGACTAGCTAACTAAATGTTAGACTAGTTAACTATGTTAGTTAATCAATTAGTAATAATTAATAGTAGTTAGTTACAAATACTTGTATAAATAAACCTATATACTAATTCTAAATCAAACTCAAGTTTTCACAATTCATTCTTCAACATCTTCTTGACTTTGCTCGCCGGAGTTGATTCGTTTCCGTTGAGCTCTCAACGATGGTTAAGCGTTTCTATCATGGTATCAGATTCTCCGCCTACGTCTTCGCTAGGAGTCCCGCCGGCTATCTCCGCGGCTTCTCCATCTCCGAAGATCGTCATGAAAAATATCCGATGCGTTTTGTTGGACAAAACCAACTATCATTCATGGGAAGCCCAATTTTCTTCAATGTTGCGTGGCTTTGATCTCATAGAATACGTTGAAGGGAACGTCAATCTCTCTTCACGATCCGCCAAACAACAGGATCAATTGATCCTCTCCTGGATTTTGACTGGCATCTTCACCTCTATATTGCCACAGGTGGCTTCATTCCGGACTTCTGCTGGTATTTGGAAAGCATTGCAGAAGTTGTATGCCTCCAACACTCAAGCTCGACAGCTGCATCTTCGTATACAGCTACAAACACTTCGGAAGGGTGATTTATCTATTGAGGATTTTATCACAAAGGTGTCCATTCTCAAGGACGCGTTGGCTGCCACCGGCGAGGGCATGAAAGAATCAGAAATCATTCTGATCACATTGGGCGCTCTTGGGGATGAGTACGAATCTTTTGTAACATCTATCACTACAAGATATGACGTTTCCATGACTTTCGATTCCTTTTGTGAATTACTCATGGATCATGATCTTCGGCTTTTCAAGAAGGTCAACGACTCCTTAACGGTAAATACAGTGATAAAATCGAAACAGGAAACTTCATCTTCATCCAAATCCAAATTCGTTCAGGCTCTTCATTGCCAAATTTGTGAACGAAAGGGGCATTCGGCTCTAAACTGCTATAATCGCCTCAATATTACTCGATTCGCTCCTCAGCATAATCGCGAACTCACGCCGTTCGGCATCAAGGGTACCAACAGGTCCTCCGCGAATGTTGTGAACATGATCAATACGGGTGAAGTTTCAATGTGGTATCCCGACTCAGGGGCCACATCGCACATTACCACATCTTCCGACAACATACAACAACCTTGATCTTTTTCCGGTAACACTTGTATACTTACTGCCGACGGTAGTCCTCTGACTATTAATTCTGTTGGAAATAGTGTTCTTGAAAACTCGTCGAACAAGTTCTTTGTGAAAGATCTTCTTCACGTTCCTTCCGCAACCAGAAATTTACTATCTGTAAACCGATTCTGTTCTGATAATGATCTTTGTCTTGTGTTTGATGCACTGAGGGTTCAAGCTAAAAATCGGCAGACCGGTGAGGTGGTGCTTGAAGGTCGGGCAAAGGGAGGACTGTATGAACTACCGATGACGGTTAAGCGGGCTGGAGCTATTCTCAGTTGTACACAATCTCATTCATTGTGGCATTCACGATTAGGACATTTGAATTTTTCATATATGAATATATTGTTTCGAAAAGGTTTAATAAAGTCGTCTTCTTCAAAAACTTTAACTCTGTGCGAATCCTGTCAATATGATAAATCTCACGCTACTCCTCATTCTCCTAGACACACAGAATATGCTCCACTTGCACTTATTTTTATTGACATTTGGGGCCCCTCACCTGTCCGTTCATTTCAAGGATATATATATTACGTTAATTTTGTAGACGCCAACACAAATTTTAATTGGGTCTACCCGGTAGTGCCAAAATCAGACGTGTATGATGTGTTTGAACGTTTTCACAGATGGGCTGAAAGGTGTTCTGGAAAGCGGATCCTAGCTGTCCAAACAGACAACGCCTTGGAGTTCCGAAAACTCGGCCGACGACTGACAGAACTTGGGATTTCACATCGCTTTTCCGTTCCTTATTCCCATCAACAGATGGGGCATGTAGAGCGCTGACATCGTCATATCGTGGACACAAATATTTCTATGTTGAATCAGGCTAACCTTCCGTCATTAATGTGGGACTTTGGGGTCGTCACCGCCTGTTATCTTTATAACAGGAATCCTTCCTCTGTTTTACAGGGCCGGTCTCCGTTCGAGACATTATTTGACCGGACCCCGGAATATGCAAAATTGCGAGTTTTTGGCTCTCGCTGCTATCCCTGCCTTCGCACGTATCGAATGAACAAACTTGATGTGAAATCCAAGGCGTGTGTTTTCGTAGGCTACTCACCGGAGAACGATGCGTATCTGTGCATCGAGCCAATTTCTCGCCGGCTATTTTCTTCACGTGATATAATGTTCGATGAAATAGATTTTTCCTTAAATACAATGTTTCACAAAGACTCGGACTGCAACCAAGATGAAAATATTAAGGAAGGGTTTTCTCTCGATTCATTGACTCTTGAATCCGATGACCAATCTGTTCCGGCTCAAAATATTTCAGAAACGATGGAACCCGATTGTATTGTCACAGACCCGGATCTCCCTCAGATACCCGACACCCAATCCGAGCATCCAGATGTCCCAAGTCCAATTGAGAATAATACGGGCACAGAACAACCCAACTTGGTTATGGATCTACCCATTAACCAACCCGACAATACTCATATTCCGGCGGTCCTCGAATCTCTTGCTCAAAGTTTTCCAGTTGACTCTCTGGGAATCAACAACGACGTCTCCTGAACAAGAACGATATATTACCCGTGCTTCACACGGCATTGTAAAGCCAAACCCGAAGTATGCACTTCTGGTTGTCACATCGGACATCTGGGTTCCGCACTCGTCAAAAGTTGCCTTGGCTATACCGAAATGGAAGGGTCCTATGGAAAATGAAATTAAAGCACTACATGACAATGGTACCTGACCTTTGGTCCCGCGACAACCAGATGACAATGTGATTGCAACCAAATGGGCATTCAAGGTAAAAGCTAAAGACAATAGTTCAATCGACAGGTATAAAGCTCGGCTGGTAGCAAATGGGATGAAACAAATACATGGCGTCGACTACATCGACACCTTCAGTCCCATTGTTCATCCTCTATCTATGCGCTTGGTGTTAGCATTGGCAGTATCAAATGATTGGTCAATACATCAAATTGATGTATCAAATGCATTTCTTCACGAAAGACTAGAAGAACGAATCATCGTGGCTCAACCTCCGGGATTCTGCGATAAGAATTCTCCGAACCATGTATGTTTACTCCATAAGTCTCTCTATGGCCTTAAACAGAGCCCACGTTGTTGGTTTCATCGGTTACGGGAGATTCTGCACACTCTCGGTTTATATGAGTCAAAGACTGATCCATCAGTATTCATTGCATCCAAGGGTACTCCACCAATTCATATGTGCGTCTACGTGGATGACATTATCATCGCAGCACCAGATGAAAACAATATCAAGGAGTTACTACGAAAAATGGCATCTGAGTTTCCAATTAAAGACATGGGCGAGCTTCGGTATTTTCTGGGGATACAGGTCTCCAAGACTCTGTCGGGTTTACACCTCTCACAGACACAATATCTTTACAATCTACTGCGTTCATCCGATTTTGATAACATCAAGCCATCCCCAACTCCTATGGTCACTAATCTAGACCTTCATCCTCAAGGAAAACATATAGTCAATGCGACAGAATATCGGAGAATTGTTGGTTCTCTCCAATATATTACACTAACGCGTCCAGATGTTCAGTTTGCGGTCAATCGACTTTCGCAATTCATGGCGTCTCCGAAAGAAGTTCATTGGGTAGGAATGAAGAGGGTCCTTCGGTTTCTATCCGGCACACCTCATCATGGAATCATTGTCCGGAAGATGAATGGACGAGGGATCACAACATTCTGTGACGCGGATTGGGGTGGAGACACGATTGACAGAAAAAGCAGAACGGGGTTTCTTATATACGTCGGAGGAACACTTGTATCATGGCTATCTCGAAAGCAACCCACCGTCTCACGATCAACGACGGAAGCTGAATATAGGGCTATTGCGGCTGCGACTCAGGAACTTGAAGCAGTCAAGAGCACGTACGCTAGAAGAGCTGGGAGTCCAGGTGCCCCTTCCTTTAAAAATATACACGGACAACCTTAGAACCTCCTTCATCGCACGCAACCCGATTGCACATATCAAACTCAAATACGTCGCTCTCGACTTCCATTTCATTCGCGAGCGAACTGAGAAAGGTGAGCTCCTTGTCGAGCACATAGCGGGTGCAAATCAGTGGGCAGATATATTGACCAAAGCACTAGCACCATCGGCATTCCTTCGTCTCCAGCGTCACCTCGTCGGTGTAACTCCGACGACTTAAGTAGGGCGAATGTTAGACTAGCTAACTAAATGTTAGACTAGTTAACTATGTTAGTTAATCAATTAGTAATAATTAGTTACTAATAATCAATAGTAGTTAGTTACAAATACTTGTATAAATAAACCTATATACTAATTTTAAATCAATTCAAGTTTTCACAATTCATTTTTCAACGTCTTCTTGACTTTGCTCGCCGGAGTTGATTCGTTTCCGTCAAACTCTCAACGACGGTTAAGCGTTTCTATCACTTCCTATTTGATTACTCGGACCCAATGTTTCTTGAAGAGGATTGCGATTCTTCTGAATTTCCAGAGCTGCACATTGCGGAATTAAGGTCCACATTGACATCGTGACCTACTGATACCATGTTATCAGACGTTGTCGGAGCTGTAGAGACAACGATGACCGGATTGCGCGGAGAAATTGCCGGAGTTGGCCGGACGTAGTAGTCGGAAGGACTTTGGGGAAGAACTTAGGTTTAAATGCAACGGTAGTATTACCGTTGCTACCGTTAGTACCGTTAGTACGAGAGTGTATTTTTGAGAATATAATTTTCGTTGAACTCAATTAATTATCTTAATTGTATACATTGTTTATTTATAATAATACAATTACAATACCCAAACTAATTTTAACTAAATACACGGACTCGATCCATTCCATTGAATTAACCCAATTCCCTTTTATTGAAACAATTGCAGACATAACCTTCGACTTCATAAAATCACTTTATATGTGTCTTGGTTAATTTATCTGCACAGTAAAACTTAACAACAAATTAATATAAAGCATTGTAATATTGATTATTATTTATAAGTCATATACAGATTAATACAACTTCGTTAATTACAGATGTTATAACTCTGTCTTAGGAGCTTAATTAACATGGGATCTTTATCTTAGATTCTCATGTTAATTCCTTTATTCAATTCTCTTATATTCCTTTAGTTGACGTCCGATGCCCATATCCCTGTTGCTCTGTCTTCCCTTGGTCTCCTCTCTCTGATTGTGTCCCACGCGTTTCGAAATGTGAAGCATGTGTCACTCCCTGTCCATGTGCATATATATGTAATCCTTCCCACAAGTCGTGCCCCTGCTTATCTTCTGTCTTTTGTCCACAATCTCTAACCATGCTGGTGAGTCAATTTCACTGCGTCTCTGGATGTCTGCAAGTGCCCTTCCTCTGACATACCTCTCGCGCATCCATCTGACCCAAATAGAATCCTCTGCATTCCATATCCTCCACACTCTCTTCATTACTGATGCGGTAATTGTGTCATCGAATCGTCTGAAACCAATTCCACCCTCAGCCTTTGACAACTGACCTTCTTCTTTCCGTCCCATAAGAATATGTATGTCAGGCTCTACAACGATCCCAGCACCTCACTCGGTAACCTGCAGGTCAAACACCAAAACATAAGAATACTGACTATACCCTAATGAAATAACTGCAGTCTCCCTGCATGTGACAGAAGGCGGGCCTTCCATCTTGCCACCATGGAAGTGGCCACCTCTACCAATCTACAACAATCCCTCGGCCTGTGGATTGTTGGGCTTAGTGGGAGACCAAGGTATCTCGTGGGAAATTGTCCTATCAGCTTTCTCAGTATCCTTGCCAGTTGCGAAATATAGGGGGTCCCATGTGAAAAGAACACTTCGCTCTTCACCCTGTTCACTTTTAGTTCTGTACATGTAACAAACACATCAAATACATTTATCACAGATAAAAACGACTTCTTTTTGGCCTTACAGAAGACCATTAGGTCGTCAGCATAAATGAGGTGTGACACAGATAGTGCTCCTTGGATCACATATCTCTGAATTTCCTTCCTATCTATACTCTCCTCGATGGTTTTCGAGATATATTCTTAGTAGTAAACTTATGAAAATTTGGTCATTGAATTTCCCTTTTTTTATCAAGGTCAGGATCTGGGTTTTCTTTGTTGTTGCCTCCAGATTCTAAGGATTTCTTGATTTGTCTAGCTATTTCAGATAATGAACTAAATACTGCTACTCTGAAATCTGTTAATTCTTTTCCTTTGTCGATGCATTCGATGTTCATTTAACAATTCTTCAGTATCAATTATGTCGTATCACATCCCATCTACAATTGGTTTATCCTCTAAATTTTAATCTCATGAAATATCATTAGTAATAAATATAATAATGATCCATCTTGGCCGCTAAATTAACATTAAATTCCCGAAAATCACAAGATATTTAGAAAATTAGTCGCCATTCTGCGAGATGAATTCAATACAAAAATTTCATAATTCAAATCCGATATATATCAACAAAAAACATCCAAACAACATAGAATTAAAACTTTCAAGCAAAAACATAGACTATCTAAATAGAGTTAAGAAGAGAGATGTTTTCAAACATCAAGCATTTTCTTTTGTATCTGAAGAAGACTCGACTTTATTTTCGCTTGAAGATTCAAGTTTATCAATCGCAGCAGATGAGGCAGCGGCTGTAGTCGAATTATCCTTTTCGCTTGGTTCCTTCTTCAATTCCGTCTCAAACTCTTTTGCAGCCTGGACATCAAAGAACAACGAGAAAAATTCATAACATGCTTTTATTGTAAAACATTGCCTTGAAGTTAGAATGCAGTCTGCTAATTTTGGGCATATCAGATAGATTAAAATAGAGGGACGGGTGGGCGGCCATAAAAATATCTGAAAAATAAGTTTAATTATGCCAAAGAAAATGCAATGTTAGATTAAAACTTAAAACATAGAGAAATGCAGAACCAAGATATTTTGTCAAGATCAAGTTGGAATTTGGAATTTTAAGTTATTTTGTGTAATTTATTGTTTGGATAATGGAATTTTGACTCAATTCTCAAGTAAATCTCTTTAATATTATGTATTGAATTTAAAACTTGAACCACTAAATAGACAAATCATGTCAAAATAAAAGAGATTTTTATGGATTTTTGGATCAAATTCGAAGATATTTTATGCATAATTGGGGCGAAATATATGCAAACAAATGAATAAAATCAGGTCAAAGTGTTTGATATTTTAAGCATAATTAGGGTAGAATCACTAGAATGCGTACAAAATTGCAAATAAATGAAGAAAATGAGTTCAGAATCATAGACAATTTGTGCATAATAATAATAAAAATGAGGGGTTTTAGAAAATCAAATCTATTTTAGGCAAAAACACAACTGCCCAAAATCTTCAGATCTACACACTCTCTCAGAGAATAAAATCAGAAACCCTAAAATTTTCGTCCTCAAAAAAAACCCGGCCACCAACTAACCTCTTGGAAGCTCTTGATGGTTTTCCCAAAATTCCGCCCGATTTCTGGTAGCTTCTTCGGCCCAAACACCAACGCAGCAACTCCAGCGATAACGGCGAGTTCCGGTACTCCTAATCCGAACAGACACTTGCATTCCCCTACTCTTCTCACACCTCCTCGCCGCCGGATTGATAAAAGAGGGACCCTTCGTTCACTGTTTACGGAGAACGATGCAGCCATCCTCATCTCATTGGTTCGGAAGAACGCACAGTTTGTCGATGATAGACTCGTCGATGATTTCGGCAAACCCACACCAATACCCGCAGACACCATCAGAGATGAAGAAGAAGAAGATGAACAGAGTTGCATTTTCTTTCTTCTGGAACTTGGTGGGCAAATCTTTGTTGATGATGTCTTTATTTTAGATAAGACTGATAAATTTACATATTTACCCCCTTTCGAGAAAAACAATGTAGACAGTGTGGTGTGTAAAGACCGTTTTATCCTTTATTGATTAAATACATTTTTGGAATAAAAAAACAAATTGTTGGCCATGGGTCGGGTAAGGTTTTACCCATGCCCGAGTCTGATCAATATGGCTCAGGTTGGGTATTGGGTAGTTATCTGTGAGACTATGTCCATGCTCAATATTTTGGAGGTATCCATAAGGAAACCTTTAACAATGAAAAACTAAAAGTTTCTGGAAAAAAATGTGAAAAAGAGAAAAGATGGAGTGAAGGTGGAAAAGATGTCTCATTAGTGTGATCTGTTAAAGAAGTCGTTCTTAGGTTTCTTCATTTGCATGTAGGCCTTCGTCACAGGCAAGTCTCCCCGTGGTCGTCCGATCACTCCGTCGCCCGCTCTTTTATACCTTTTTGGAATGGGATCGGAAGTTTTTCAACGACCTGAAGAAATGAAAGGGATTCATATTAGCCGTTGCGGCTGCATTATGTGGAAGTTATCATAAGTTTTCACTTCCATTTAAGTTTTAGTGTTTTGCCGTTGTTTTAATTTTTCTGTTTGAACTTCTTATTTTTATTTTTTATAAATTGACATTTTAAAAAAATCTTTAAAAAATTATATTTTAAATAAAAATTATTTTATTTTAAATCCCTTATAAACTTTATAAATAAATTTATGTCAAAAATTTATAAATTAGTTCATGAAAAGAATTATATAATTTTTAACCACTTTCAATATTTCATGTTTTATTTTAAATTAATTAATTTTTTTATTTATACTCTAACATTATTTGCACTTTTTTATATTTTATAAAACTAAATAAAGTAAATGTATTAATATAATAAACTGAAGAAACCTACACTATGAGATTAGAGTAAACAAGAATAAAGAGATCGAGCAAGCAAATGAACAAACGGAGCAAGCAGATGAACAGATGCGTGGGGAAAAGCGGGTTTCCCCATTTTTTGAATATATAAAAATAATAGAGTTTTACAACACACTTTTCTGACTCTTAAGTTAATCTAATACAAGTATTTATACTAATCTAACTAGTATATGGATTAAGATGAAAGAGGCTCACGCCTTACTGGGCCAAAATATATAAGAAACATTGTAATTAAATCTGAATCAAAATATAGTGTTCAATACCCCTCTCAAGCTGGAGAGTGTATGTCATACATTCCCAGCTTGGGAAGAGTTCTCCTCAAGTTTAGTACAGCCGCAGGCTTAATAAGTATATCTGCAAGTTGATTTTGTGAGGATACATGTGATAATTTGAATAAACCTACTTGTAAATGGTATCTTACGAGATGACAATCAATTTCAATGTGTTTTGTTCGTTTATGAAAAACTGGATTTGAAGCAATGTGAATTGCCGCTTGATTGTCACAATGTAAATGAGTGTCAAAGTCTGGCTTAATCTGTAAATCATTTAAAAAATAGTCCGACCACATAATTTCACATACAGTAGAAGTCATAGACCTATATTCAGACTCCGCAGAAGATTTCGAGATTGTAGGATGTTTTTTTGATTTTCAAGAAATAATGGAATTACCAAGTAGTATGCAATAGCCAGTTATTGATTTTCTGGATGTGGGGCATCCTACCCAGTCATCATCACAAAAGGCATCTAATTTTATATGCGAGTTTCTTTTAAAAAGTATGCCCTTTCCCGGAGCATTTTTGATGTATTTTAGTATCTTGCTCCCAGCATTGAAATGAGCCAAAGTAGGTTTGGCAAGGAACTGACTTAGATGACTTACTGAAAAGGCAATATCAGGCCTTGTGATGGTGAGATATAGGAGTTTCCCAATTAATTTTCTGAATTGAGAGGGGTCATTAAGTATGGGACTGGACTCATTCTGTTTTAAATCATGTCTTAGAGGAATTGAAGAGGGGGCCGCCCCTAATTGTTTGAAATCATGCAATATATCAAGGGCATATTTTCTTTGAGATATAAAGGTGCCTTGTTTTGATTGAGATACCTCAATACTAAGGAAGTATATCAATTTTCCAAGGTCTTTGATATGGAATTCATTGTGTAAGTGGGTTTTAAGTTTGTTTATCTCATCAATGCAATCACCAGATATGATAAGGTCATCAACATAAATGTGAAGGCAAGTATATGAGAATGAAGTCTGTTTAAAGAATAGTGTGTAATCTGCCTTGAATTGTTGAAATCCAAATGAAGTGAGTGAATTGGTTAGTTTCTGATACCAATTCCTATTTGTTTGTTTCAGTCCATATAGTGACTTTTTGAGTTTGCAGACTCTTTTGTCATCTGAGTTAAGCAATCCAGGTGGAGGGTTCATGTAAATCTCCTCAGCAAGGTCAACATGAAGGAAAACATTGCTCACATCCATTTGGAAGATGTGCCAATTTTTGATTGAGGCAACAGCAAGTAGAGTTCTAACTGAGACTATCTTGGCCACTGGGGAGAAAGTCTCAGTATAATCAAAGCCTTCAATTTGTGTATGTCCTTTGGCAACAAGTCTGGCTTTCAGCCTTTCTATGTCACCATTGGTTTTATACATAATTTTATAGACCCATCTAGAGCCAATGACTTTCCTGACATTTGGTTTGGGGACAATTTCCCAGGTGTCATTGAGCTTTAAAGCACTGAGTTCTTCATTCATAGCTTTGATCCAATTTGGATCTAGCTTTGTTTGATTGTATTAGGAAGGCTCATGTGTGATAGCTAGAAATTGTCAAGATAGTCAGTATGTGAATTTGACAGTCTCTTGTATGTGATATAGCTAGTCATGCATGGGAAAGGTTGTGCCTTTCGAAATACCTTTGCTGGTCGCAAAGGAGCAGAAGTAATGACTCAGGTAACTTGGTTTCCTTATTTGTCTGCCAGACCTGGTGGGTAATGTAGTTTCATTTGTTTCTAATGTAGTTTCATTTATTTCTAATTGTGGGGTTTCATAAGTGATAATCTCTTCTCCTTGGGAAGAGATTAGATCATTAATCGTCCCTTGTGGAATTTCTTCCTCTAGAATGGGAATGTTTTGAGTTTGGGGCACTTCTTGAGAATCATCCTTGTTAGAGGGTTGAGAGTCCTTGAGGGGAAATATATTTTCATGAAATACAACATCTCTACTGACTAGAGTGTTGTGGGTTTTTAAGTCATATAGTATGTAGCCCTTCTGGGTAGTTGAGTTGCCAAGGTACATGCATCTCTTTGCCCTTGGAGAGAATTTGTTTTCTCTTACTAAGGTTGTGGTATATGCTAAACACCCTAAGATTTTTAAATTGTTATATTTTGGTAGTTTGTTGAAAACTAGCTCATATGGGGATTTTTGGCCAGTTACTTTGGATGGGAGTCTATTGATTAGATAGACTGCATGAAGGATTGAGAAGCCCCAAAGTTTTATATGTAGGCTAGATTGCATCTGAATTGATCTAGCCTCATTCAGTATGTATTGGTGTTTCCTCTCAACCACCCCATTTTGTCGGGGTGTGTGGGAGCAACTAGAAAAGTGTTTCACACTATTTCTTTCAAGAAAAGACTCCATGATGGAGGAGAAGAATTCTCCCCCATTGTCTGATCTGATAGCCTTAATGGATATATTGAATTGGGTTTTAATCATATTAAAGCATTCAGATTTAGAAGTAATCAAATATATATACTCATATAAATCTAGTATAATCATCTACTAGTGTGAGGAAGTATCTCTTACCATCATGAGTTGATGTGGAGAAGCTACCCCCACACATCCATATGGATCAAATCAAATGAATTTTCATATCTAGAAGCATTTTTAGGAAAAGGTAGTCTATGTTGTTTTGCAAAATGACATGTTTCACAATGATTAATAATGTTTGGTAAAGTAATATCAAGATAGTTTTTTGAAATAAAATTTAGTCGGCTCATTGATGTATGACCTAGCCTTTGGTGCCAAAGGTTTGATGATGATGTAGAGGCACCCACAAAATGTTTCTTATCCAGACAGTGTTTCAGCAAGTATAATCCTTCTCTTGAGTCAGCCAGACCAAAAGCCTTCTTCATCACCTTGTCAAAGATAATAGCATTGTTTTCAGTAAATTGTACAGTATAATGATCATGATAGGTAAGTTTACTAATAGAAAGTAGATTGACACTGAATGATGGTATGTAGTATACTCCTTTTAAGCTTATGGTAGGTGAGACCACCACATCACCTTTAGAGGACACTACTTGACTCATTCCATCTGGTAGAGAAATTGAAATTTTATCACAAGTTTTAATGAATTTAAAGAGGGAAGCATTCCCACTTAAATGCTCAGAAGCACCTGAGTCAACAATCCAAAAATTATTTGAAATAAGTGAATTAAATATAGAACTTGAAGTACCTGAGTCATTTTTATTGGGCTTTGGATTGTATTTTTCAGAGTACAATGGAAATCCATTGGGCCCAATGGGGTTTCCTTCAGGAGACCAGGTCCTTGAAATTGTAGCACAGTTGGCAGTAGCCTTTGGTCTTGGTTTATTTTGAGTTGTAGTGTTTGGTGTAGAAGATGATCCAAATTTCAATTGTTTGTGACCTTCAAGGTAGCCATGCAGCACATAGCACCTATCTTCAGTATGCCCAAAAGCTGAGCAGTGATCACAGTAGTATTTTATGTTGATTTGCCTCCCAATCTTGTAAAATATTGGTTCAGTAGGTGGTGGGGGCCTCTTCTTTGAGTGTGCAGAAGAGGGAATAATGGGAGCCTTCCCAGCATGAGATGGCTCAGAACTCTTGGTCATATACCTACCCGAGGAGGACCTTGAAGCATAGAAAGCATGGGCAGCAACATTTTGTTTGTTATAGAGGCCATGTTGTGCCTCCTCATGAACCATCATCTGAAATGTCTTGCCCAAATTGGGCAAAGTATCCATAGCAAGAATGTTTGACCTCACTTGTCTGAATTCCTCATTCAGACCCATCAGAAATTTCCTCACTTTGAGCTTTTCTTCCCTATTCTTTATTCTGCCACTAACATTGCACGTACAATTTCCAAAATCACATGTTAGAACCTCACCATAGGCCTCAACCTCTCTCCAGACAGCTTTAAGCTTTGTATAAAAGGTTGTGACAGATTCACTCCCTTGGTAAGTAAGGGCAACCTCATTTGTAAGTTGGTTGTGTTTCATTGGACTGTCTGAATTGATCTCTCAAGTCAGACCACATGATAGATACATCATCTGTATACATAATTTTGGCTGCAATTTCCTTAGATACTGAACTCCATATCCACTTCCTAATCACCCCATGGATTATTACCCAGGCCTCATATTCAGGAGACCTTTTATCTGAAGGTTCCTTTATAGTTCCCAGAACAAAGCCTAGTTTCCTCTTGGTGATTAAAGCAGTAGTCATCTCCCGGCCTATTCCAAGGGTAATAGTTCTCAGGTCCTGTAAGTATATATGTGAGTTATGCCTAAGGATCCATATCAGTGTTCTTTATGTAATAGGGAGAGGTTGGGTCATAGAGTGGTCCATAATCAGTTGACTTGTTCTCAACCATGTGTAGCTGTGTGATAAAATTTGTTTTTCAGATAATAAGAATTGTATATATATAAAAAAATGATTTGAGGATTGATTGACTTGAGAAGTTTCTGAGTCACCGCAAGTGATCAGTCTCCTCCCAAGAGATCAAAAATGTACTGTAAAGGAAACGTAGTGTTTTAACAGATGAAATTTTAAGTTGATGCAGTCTATCCAGTGACCAGGAAAGGAATAGATAATTGAGCAGATAAATGACTGGAATAAATTGAATTATACAATAGTGTAACAGAATAAAAAAAATTAATGACATTCAACAGTAAGATGAAACAATAGCAGGGAATAGAGAACTGCAACAGCAATGTGTAGAATCTTATGTATATTATTTATAAATATCTTTATAACTTTTATAGGAGGGGTGAGATTCCCCGTCCCCGTAGATGATTTTCCTACCCGAAGCTGAAAATTTCCCGTCCCCGACCGAAATCCTCGGTCATTTCCGGGTACGGGTAGGATAATCCCCGTACCCGGAGAAAATGGCATATAGACCCCCCCAAAAAAATTATATTGTATAATTTATATAAATAACCTTATACAATATATTAAATAAATAAATTTATATTTAAAATTATAAAATTAAATCTATATCATAAATATAAATTCCTAATTAAAAACATAAAACCTTAAAAATTAAACCTAATTTCTATTCTTGTTGTTCCACCAATCCACTGCATACTGTCCTAACTCAATCCTAAGTCCTAAGATATGCTTTGCAAGTTCGCATGATTGATCTGATTTTTTTTAAAATGAAATAGGCCAATAGGGTTGGCACTTGGCAGTAGGGGTGAGCGGGGACGGGGTGGGGACATTATTATTTTTAATAATTAACTGTTTAAAATAATACTAATAAATAAATTTTAAAAAAAAATTGACCAGGAATCCCCGCCCCCGTACCCGGTACGGGGGCGGGGACGATTTTTGGGACCAGGAATTTCCCTGTCCCCGTCCAAGGTCAAAATCACTGGGTACGGGGAACGCAATCCCCGCCCCGTCCCCGCTCACCCCTATTTTATAGTATTAAAATATAATATAGAGGTTTGTTTACAAATAACTCTCGG
Organism: Zostera marina; assembly: GCA_001185155.1. Lineage (NCBI taxonomy): Eukaryota > Viridiplantae > Streptophyta > Magnoliopsida > Alismatales > Zosteraceae > Zostera > Zostera marina. The sequence goes on along the minus strand of LFYR01000958.1, from coordinate 366,493 downwards.
TGAGTGAAAAGTTTTGCCATGTTGATATCACAAGTACCTTGATATATATCAACCACCATCCAATGAAATCATGACAAAGCGTGCACTGCTGTGTTGAAGACACATATAGTTACTAGTGTCGCAAGAAGCCCAGCGAGAGGGAAGTATTCAAGCAGCGAAATTCATAGAACAAAGAGAGAGAGAGACATAAACAACAAGAAAACTACTACAAACCCAAAATGAACATCAACAATACTGTTGGTACTATGGTCCGTCCAGTGGTCCATGGACCGAACAGTCCACGGGCCCGACCGGACGAGGGACCTGGGCCAAGGGGCTCTAGAGAGAATCCTATAAATATCTTCCTTGATCCAACAGGAGAGGTGGCTGAAAAATAGAGAGAGTTGTGTGCGTGTGTGAGCGGTCGATTTGAGCAGCTACCAGAGGGGAGAGAGCTTGAGGCGCCACTCTGAGAGGCACCACGACCCTGAGGAGACACCAGAGGCAAGGAGGTCTCCGTGGTTGGACGCAATGGATGAGGACCAAACCGAGCCCGGCCTATCGTACAGGAGAGAGCGCCTCACCAGGGCGCTTAAGGCCTAGGAGGAGACGCATCGCCAGGAAGAGAAGAGGCATAGGAGGCCAAGTAGGTCTCTCCAACCCCCACCGAAAGGAGGGGCATACAGGAAGGGACACGATAAGCGTCACTAAGCGAGACGTGCAAAGAGGGAGGACAAATTAACAGGAGAATGCGAAGCTCACCGAGCTGGTTTCCGCCCTACAGGAGATCCAGAGGCAACTGCAAGAGCAGGTCTTCCAACTCACTACCGATCGCCACACCCTAGAGTCAGACGAGGGAGGAGGCGGAGAGCCCGAGAGCGATGTGGCCCTAATAATATACGAGGTCGGAGGGGAGGCCTTGGCTCAGCATCTGCTGGAGAGCGAATACCTCACCGCGTGGAGAGCCCCAAAGATCCCTTTCTATAAGGGGTATACCGACCCGGAGGGCCACCTCCACTCATTCAAAACCAACATGGAGGACAAAATGGGCTGGAAAGACATCTGGTGACGGATGTTCAGTAGAGCACTCACGGGCGATGCGATCGCATGGTACAGAATGCTCCCCGCGGGATTCGTCCACACCTACAAGGACCTGGAGAAGGCGTTCAAGGAGATGATGGATGTTTATCAGGATGGAGTTGAGTCGCTGGCTCTCCGACACGGCGATGCTGTGGAAATCGCCAACCGGCAGCAGCAGACACTCCACCCACGTAGCGTGCTGGAGCTTCACCTTGCGTCTGAACTCCTCCAGGAGGTCTTGGACACTCATCGGAAAGAGACTGTGGAATAAGGAGAACAACTACATGCTCATGATAACCGAGACAAACTCTTCCGCTGCAAATTCAGGTCAAAGTTCGGCCAATTCGGCTTCCACGCTACCTTCGGCAATGAAGATGGTTATGAAGCCCATCAAGTGTGCGCTCCTGGAAAAAGATAACTATTTTTCTTGGGAGGCACTATTCTCCGCTATGGTTAATGAATTCAAGACTCTTCAAGCCAACAAGACTTAGAGTCTGTTAGTTCCCGGAATCCAGAAGATAATGTTATTAATACAAAATGGGTGTTCAAGGTAAAATTGAAGGAAGATGGTTCGGTCAAACGGTTCAAGGTGAGGTTGGTGGAAAATGGAACACGACAGGTGCACGGCTGTGATCATTTGGACGCTTTTAGTCCGGTGGTCTGGCCGTTATCGATTCGGCTCGTGCTCATGCTAGCAATCTCGCGCGGATGGAAATTACATCAGGTAGACATTTCCAACGCCTTCCTTCACGGCAATCTGGAAGAACGAATTACAATCTCTCAACCATATGGGTTTGTCTCGAGACTCACTCTCCGGACCACGTATGCCATCTTCGAAAGTCTCTGTATGGACTTAAACAGTCACCCATATAGGTTTCAAAGGTTGAGAAATTTTTTGACATCAATTAAATTCAAAGAGGCAATTGTTGATCCTTCGTTGTTCTTATATTGGGAAAATTCAGTTACGGCGTATTTGTTCGTATACGTCGATGACATCGTGATTATGGGTTCATGTGAGAACAAGGTACAGGAGTTAATCGGGAGTTTAGCAAAAGAATTCCCAATCAGAAATTTGGAAAAATTGAAATTCTTCCTGAGCATTCAAGTTAGGTACGTTGGAGAAGGGATCCATTTGTCACAGACTCGATATTTGATTAATCTACTCTGTAGTTACAACATTGAAAATCTCAAGTCGACAGATACTCCAATGCTGGCAAATATAGAGCTAGTATCTTATTAGAATATAACTGAAACACAGGGTAAATAAGCAATTTACCATAAAAACAAACTTAGGACTTAAGTGTAATATAAATAACCCAAGGGTTATGACAAAACAGGATTAACTGTTTTGTTATAAACCAACAGGGTCTCTTTTATAAAAGTTTCAATAAACGTTAATTGGACCTAAGTGCAATTAAAAGAAACTAAAGGTTTTTCGCTGTATAACTGAGATTCAGAAATACAAGGATTAAAACGTAAAAGTTTCAATTATTCAGTTATAATTAACTTGAGGACTGTTATGCAAATAACACGAAATAAATCAGGTCAAATGGACCTGGTTGATATTACTAATATTTTGTGTACTTGTGCAGAATTATTACAGCTAATCGGACTGGACTTTCAATTGAATTAAATCAAGATTCGGCCCAAATCTATTAATTAATTAGTTATTTTTGTTATAGCTGTTAATGATTTTGTATTAGTATAAATAAAATGTAATTAAGAATTAATACTCACTTAATGTTTTACAAGTTAATCAATAAAGAAAAAGATTAACTAATTGTAACATTTTCATTTCACCCCCTTTTCTTCCTCTTTTCTTCATTCACGTCAGGTAGGTAATTCCGTTTTTCCCCAAATACGTTTGGGCGGAAAACCCTACCTCCGATCTGCGTCGTCGGCGATTGGAGAGGCTCCAGACTTCGGGAACTCCACACATTGGTGACGACGACGCCTCCTGCACAGGTTTAATATGGTATCATCGGTACACGCTCCTGACGACCTTCCTCTGGCCAACAGACCACCACATACTTCCGCACATTCACCGGCCGATCGTCCGGCCATCTCTTCTGCTCGGCCAAGTAATCCAATCATAACACCGGCACAATCACAGCGCTCCTCATCTGGTTCAACAGGAAAATCAAAGGCAAATGATCTTGAAGGAGAAATGTATGACAGTTCTTATTTTAAAAGATTAAGAACTGAAAGGTATGTCTCTCCATTACAGGACCCAGAGTCCCCTTTTTTTTTGACCTCCGGTGATCATCCGGGGGCTATATTAGTGCCTGATAGATTGGTTGGAGAGACCAATTATATCACTTGGGCAAATGGCATGAATGTATCATTAGTGTCAAGAAGAAAGGAATTCTTCATAAATGGAAAAATAAAAATGCCTGAGGATATAAACAGTAGGGAATACAACATCTGGAAAATAGTGAATGGATTAGTCTTAGCCTGGATTTTAAATTCAGTTTCCCCTGCAATTCAATCTACTTTAATGTATTCAAATAATGCATATCAAATATGGATGGATTTAGAATCTAGGTATAAGCAAGGCAATGCCCCCAAGATCAGCCAGATTAAATATGAGTTGTGTTGCCTTCAACAAGGAACATTATCAGCATCTGAATATTATGAAAAATTCAGATCAATTTGGGACCAACTAGTCCAAATTGATGAAATTAAACAAGAATTTTGCAAAGTATGCAAAAGAGTATATCTTAAGAAAGAAGAGAATGATATGATACACCAATTTCTCCTAGGCCTTAATGAGGATTTTTTCAACTTAAGAACCCAAATTTTATCTTTAGAAAAACTACCCAATATGAACAAGCTTCTTGGGCTAGTTCTACAAGAAGAGAAGCAAAGGTCTAAATTTAGAGGTCAAACTGAAAAAATTGAGTCTTCATTTTATGCCAAGGATAAGAATTCATCTGAAAAAACAAAAATCATGTATTCTAAAAATGGAAAGAAATTAGATACAAGATTTTATTGTGATAATTGTAAGTACTATGGCCACACCCGAGAGAAATGTTATCATCTAGTTGGAAGACCCAACAAGGATAAAATTCAAAAGAAATATCAGGGAAAGAAGACAATACAAAATGCTGAAAATTCAGAAGTAGCAAATCAAGTTACTTCTACAAACAATCAACAACTAGTTCTTAGTCAAGAAGAAATTCAGCTCTTCAAAGAATTGATTTCTTCAACAAAAGCAAGCAACTCTGGTAATACTTTATCTTATTCATTTAATACTATCTCTTATATTGATAAATGGATAGTAGACACGGGGGCCTCACAACACATGACAGGTAGCATGCATCTATTCACTAAACCCTTAACTAAAGAATTTAACCATTTTGTAACCATTCCTAGTGGCAAAACACTTATGGTAAAGGGGATAGGATGCATTAAAATTTCAGAAAATCTAACCCTAAAAAATGTATTATATATCCCTGAGTTTAAGGTTAATCTAATAGCTATAAGCAAATTAACCTTAGACAATGACATTAAAGTCATTTTTGATGATCATTGTTTTGAGTTTCAGGAAAACAAATCCGGGAGAGTGATTGGCAAGGGTGAATCCAGCAATGGACTATATTACTTCACCCCTCATCTCTTCCTAGCCAATTCAGCCATTGATTTCAGAACTTGGCACCATAGATTGGGGCATATATCTTCAGAGAAGATGAAGATTTTAGTTTCCAAGTACAATATTAAGTACAAAAACAATAGAGATGTTTTTGATAGAAATAATGATTGTAATAAAGATATGAATTCTGGTTTGAATAAAAATATTGTATTGAATGATAAGAATGATATGTTGAATAAAGATGATGTTTTGGATGAAATATTTTTTTCAATAAAGATTTGATTTCTCTTAAACAAAAATCTGTTATAAATGACATTAAGACCATTCAATATAATTGTGGAGTATGCCCACTTGCAAAACAGGCAAAGCTCAAATTTGCCATTAGTACCTCAAAATCTAAAAAAAATTTTGAACTCATTCATATAGATATATGGGGAAAATTCTCAATTATGACACATGATGGGTTTAGCTACTTCTTAACAATAGTAGAAGACTTAAGTAGAGGTACTTGGATATATTTAATCAAAAACAAATCAATGACAATAGATTGCATTGAAAGTTTTTATAAAATGGTAAAAAACCAATACAACACCAAAATTAAAATAATTAGGAGTGATAATGGAGGTGAGTTCACCTCAAATAATTTTAAGAGAATGGTTGAGAAACATGGAATAATTCAACAATTCTCATGCCCTTATACTCCTGTCCAAAATGCAAGAGTTGAGAGAAAGCATAGGCACTTACTAAACATAGCAAGAGCTCTACATTTCCAAGGAAACATTCCATTAAAATTTTGGGGAGAATGCATATTGACTGCAGCCCATTTAATCAATAGAATTCCTGCTAAATGTATAGATAATAAAACACCTTATGAGATCATTCATGGAAAAATTCCAGATTATGAGAATTTAAGGTCTTTTGGGTGTTTGTGTTATGCCTCAACAAATCAAGTAGAGAATAAATTCTCGCCTAAAGCCTTTCAAGGCATTTTTTTAGGATATCCAAAAGGAGTAAAAGGGTACCTAATACTAAGAATTTCTGATATGAAGATATTCATATCTAGAAATGTTTCCTTTAGGGAGACTATATTCCCATTCAAAGATAGCATAATTTCAGAAAATGATGAAGAGTTCATCAATTTTCAAAATTTTTATAAAAATGCTTTTTTATTCCATGATGATTCAAACAAAACTTGGTATGATTTTAAAAGTCATAATCAAGATAAAAACAAAACAGAAAACACTCTTTCACACAAAAATAACGAATCACTAGAAAAAAACCAAAACAATGACAAAAATTCAAAAAAAAGATCAAATGAAGATCAACAAAATCTAGAGCAATCTAGAATAGAAAACTCAGATACAATTGTGAATAAACACAAAGAAAGTATCACAATGAGTAGAAACAATTCAAAAAACATTGTTGAGCCCAATGATAGCCAACAAAATTCAAAAAATACTGAAAATTTTCAGATTAGTGATGAATCTGAAAATCTTCAAAATAACATCACTTCTGAAAATTTTCAGAATACTAGAACGCAAACAGGAAGAATTTACATTCCTGAAGATTCAAGAGAACATTTTGGACAGAATCAAGATGTTCCTTGCACAATTTCAGAAAAACCCCTGGAATTTGATAAAACCAAAACAACAAAAATAGGAAGGGTAATACATATTCCCAAAGCATATAAGGATTTCTTTCTTGAAAATGATAGTGGATATGGAAAAAAAAAAGGGCAAATACCCAATTTGCAATCAAGTTTCATACAACAAAATAAACAAAAAACAAAAAATTTTGCTAAATCAAATATCGATAATAGATGAACCCAGAACATATTCAGAAGCTTCTAAAAACCCAAAATGGGTAGAAGCAATGAATAAAGAGATGGAGGCACTCCACTCAAATAAAACTTGGTCCTTGACTACACTTCCTCATAATAAGAAAGTTGTAGGATCCAAATGGATTTACAAAGTTAAATACAAACTTAATGGTCAAATAGAAAGATACAAGGCTAGACTTGTAGCTAAGGGTTTCACTCAAAAAGAAGGTTTTGACTATCATGAAACCTTTGCCCCAGTAGTAAAAATGACTACAATTAGAACAATAATTGCAATTTCAGCAATTAAAAGATGGGACATCTATCAATTAGATGTGAACAATGCCTTCCTCCATGGAGATCTTCATGAAGAGGTATATCTCAAACCTCCACAAGGACTCCTCAATGAAGGAGATAAGAGGGTTTGCAAGTTAAACAAATCCTTATATGGTTTAAAGCAAGCCTCTAGAAACTGGTTTGCTAAACTAAAAGGAGTACTTCTTGAAATGAATTTCTTACAAACACAATCTGATTATTCATTGTTTGTTAGAAATAATAATGAAAACATAATATACTTGTTAGTATATGTGGATGATATTATTATCACAGGAAACAATGAAACATAAATTTTTCTAATAAAGAAAAATATTGAAAAA
>LFYR01000958.1:146276-342772 GCA_001185155.1 Zostera marina | reverse complement strand
ACGAAGAAGAAGCGGTCCCGCCAGCAGTGAGACCGGTCGACCAGCCCGTCGAAGAGGGCGCCGCAGGATCGCTGAGCGACTAACACACGGCGGGGGTCAGTGGTCATGGCGGTCATCGTGAACCACGTCAGGAAGACCGGCAGAGAGACCTGGCAGCCGGCGCGACGCAAGAGAAGGTCGAAGATCACCAGGCGGTCGATGGCGGCCGGAGGAAACTGAGAGATGGCAACGCCGCAGTGGTACATCGCCTCGGCCACCAAAGATTGAATCGGGAGAACGAGACCGGCATCGGCAAAGGGCGTGTAGAGGGCGACCATGCCCGGCGGCGGATCGGAGGCAAGGCGATCACCGGCGACAGTAAAGGGCAGGTCCGGCTGGCCCATCTTCGCCAACGCCTCCCGGATCGCGTCGACCCTGACGGTGGATAGGGGGTCTTTGACAGAGGGGGCAACGAAGAGCGTCGAAACCAGGTTGTGGGCTTCAGCTGCTGGGGAGGAGGCGGAGGCCATTAGCAACCTGGGGAGAGGAGAAAAAAAAAAGAGAAGGAAAGAAAGTCAGTCGCGAGAGGCAAGTGGAGGTTTATATAGGGGTTCAGGGAGGCATGGAAGACGAAGCGTCGCGTACCCGGATTGGTCAGAATCGGATGGGCCCGGAGGCTCCCGAGGGAGCCCAAGAGCCGGTCCGTCGGGGGCCAGGGTGAAGGTCAGGGACCGACGCGGTCGACGGGGCGGGGGAGATGCGCCCGTCACAGGCTCGGCGGTGTCCAACGGCCGAACGATGTAGGAGGAGCGCGGTGGGGGAGTCCAGACGGGCCCACAGGCAGACCCCACCAACGAAACGACGTAACGAGCCGACGCCTGAGTCGGCGATAGGGGGACCCGGCGCGATGGACGGGGGCAGAGCTCGAGAAGGATGCGGGCAACGTCGAAAGAAGACGCCGAGAAGCGCGAATCTGCACGGACGTGCGAAGACAGTCAAAACGAAAGAAAAAAAAAACGAAGGCATTTTTCATTAAATTAAACCAAGTGTTACAAGCGGCCGATGGCACGGCGGGAAAAAGTACACAACGCACAACAATAGCTAAGTCCGGATATAAAAAAGAAATAGGAGAGAAGTTGAACGAGGCGCGCCCCAGACGTCGTCCCGTGGAGGCAGACCCACGGCCCGGATGAAAGTGGTCGCGGTCGCGGACGCCCCCTGGACGAGCTTAAGGGGCTGGCTTCGAGGATCCCGACAGAAAGTGACGCAGGTCATTGGCCGGGAGGGACGAAGACCCGCGGGAACGACGAGGGCCTCGCGGCCGGCGACGCCTCGGAAGAGGAGCGGGGTCGGCGACAGCAGCAGGAGCGACGATCGTACCTTGCGCGCGGAAAGCACGCGTGGTGCAAGCAGAGCCCGAGGTGTCAGGATAGGTGACAGGAGGAAGTTCCGCGATAATGTCGTTGCGGCGAACCTGGGAGAGGCGACGGTGGACGTCGATCAACACGGCATTAAGGCACTGAGTCTCGGCCACGGAGACACTATTGGGAACACCAGTAGGCGACAGCAGACACAGGGCCCAGGTAGCATGCTGAAGCTGCACTTCGCGACCATACTCCTCAAGGATGTCTCGAGCACTCATAGCGGAAAGGAGAGGGGATGCAAAAATAAGGGACTCAGGCAGCCTATTTATAGAGAAGTAAAGAAGGAGGGGCCCGGGAACCGATGAACTTTAATGAAAGTAGGTGGAGGACGAAAGGGGGGCGGACAGCCCCAGGCCCCCAGGCCTGCCAAGGAAGGGGGGAGTACTGTTGGTACCATGGACCGAACCGGACCAGCCGGCCCAGACGGACGGACGGGCCCGACCGCACGAGCCCACGAGGCCCAATGACAACAAGTGAAGGCTATAAATACTGAGAGTGAGACTTGTACTAGGTTGGACAGTGAGCTAGCTCCGGCGAACCCTCACACTAACAATTGGTATAATACAGTAGTAGTTTAGTTAAAATACTAAGTCATTTAGTTAGTTTAATAAAGTCTGTTTCAAAGTTAGTTAGTTGCTAATTACAGCATCTAATAAATATGAGTCTGTAATTAACAATGTATGACGTTTTTGATTTTATTGCAATTTCATTTCCCAATTGAAACAGTTCACACTTTTCATTCAATCTTCAAGATTTGTAGCTCTCTCTCAATTTATACATGGTTTACATGAATTCAATTCTAGGTCTTAATTTGCTCGTGTTTCCTCGTTGTTCAATTCCGTCTAGAGTAGAGCAAGGAAGGGCAATTGTTCCTTCTCAATTTTAAAAATGTAATAAGGATATATATGTAATTAATAAATATATAGGGGTTTAAAATATTTTTTACATTCATTGTGTTAATATTTTAAGAGGGTTAAATGAAAATATTACAATACAAAAACTTATTTCCCCAAATTTTATTTTCCAAAATTGGACTAACTATTCTTCCTTACCTCCAATAAGTTGTCAAAGAGCCGAACCGAACTTTTGCTTATAGAGCTGAGCTCAGTTTCGTTTCGATAAGAAATTGTTCAAGCTCAGGTTTGACCTCGGTTCGGGTTCGAATTTTAAATTTAACTTGAAATTCTGCAAATTGGAAAGAAAAAAATTAAAATATGAATATTTTAAGAAAAATGTCTATATTTATATTTAGTTTTTTTAAATTTAAATTTTTTTATAATTTATTTAATAGTTTTTATCGATTAATATTTATAACTCTTCGTATCTATATTTTATTTAATTATTAAAAAATCTTTAACGAACTTATCGAGCCGAGCTTGAAAAGTCCAAACTCAAACTCGGCTCGATAGCCCGTCGACCCGAGCTTTAATTGACATCCTAACTACTTCCAATTGTCACTAATCTGTCAATTTATTCTTCTTCGCTTTATCATTCATCTAGAGGTCTTTCTCGCGGGTTTTCATAATTAATTTTATGAATAAATCATGTTAAAATTTTATTTTAAAAATAGTCAAAAAATCCTGGTGTTAGAGCCACGGACCGTGGACCGAATCGTACACTTCTGGGCCCGACCGTGCGAAAAGACTGGGCCCGAGAAATTCCAGGAGGCTAAGAGGCCCATGGAAAACCCTAGGTACCCGTGTTCAATTTGTGAGAGAAGTTCAAAGAGTTACGGGTGTGAGCACCCGTAGGATGTTAAACGAACCGACCTTTTGCTTATAGAGTCAAGCTCAGGTTCGGCTCGTTAAGGAGTTATCTAAGCTCAGACTCGGCTCATTTAAAGAATTGTCAGACTCAGGCTCGAAGCTCGCGAGCCTGGGTTCGAACTTAATCTACAGGTTAAAATAAATAATTTAGAGACATAGGGGATCAAATCCCTGACTTCTCGCATGCTAAATAAACCTTTTATCATCTGTGCTACATCTTCATTTTCTTTAAATATAATATTTTTTATACTTCTTATCGAACTCATCGAGTTTAACGAGCTTGAGCTTTAGGCTCAGATTCGCTAGCCCAACGAGCCGATCTTTACTTGACACCCTAACCATCCGTTTGTAAGCTCACACACCATCACTTGCTTTCACCAAATTTGACCTTCCTTGTGTGGGAAATCTTGGATACAGGATCGTAAAGAATCTTTGTAAGTGACCTAAATGACTCATAGATAATTAGATAGTGTTAGGTTTGCAAAATCGAATGCAAATATAATAATCCGATTGGACAATTCAGCGTAGATCGAGATCTGGTGAGTTTAATTTGTTTTTTCTTTTGGTTGTGCTCGTGTGTTTTCTTGTTCTATTTTTAATTTATTATTTTATCATGGACCCCACATCACCACTTCAAGATGCGACCACCGACCTGGTTCGGTCAAAGCTCTCTGACTATTTAGTTGGGAAAGTGTAGATAATCTTTTGTTTAGATGAAGATTGTCTTATCACAGGGATCCAACTTTCACAATTTTAGGTTTTCCATAAATTATATTGGGCAAATTGCATTCATAAACCAAAATAACAGATTTTAATAGTTATTGTGATCAATTAAGCTAATCTGTATGTAAAATGATTCTTTTTTTTACGTGCATGTGGAAACTGCGACCTTATTACCTAAGTTACCTTAATAAATTACGTGTGATCTATCGCTTTCCTACCCTCTTTTTTTTTTTCTTCTTCTTCTTTATTCCAAACGATGCACCGGCCTTGCTGCCACTTCACGTGCTCACATGATCCTCCCCTGACTTCCTTGCCTCCTGCCCCAAGATGGCGATTTTATATTATCGGTTTATCATTTTGCATTTATGTGAATGAACGATTAAAAAATCTTTTTTTAACATGCGGAATCATTTAAGCTATATTGATATCCGTGCACAGCCCAACCACATCCACCTACCCTACTTAGTCCCTAGTAGTGGTGTATAGTGATGTAGTCCAAACTAATAATCCATTAAAAATTATGAATAAAATTTCATTGAGCTCGCCTAATATGAGTTTAATAGTGTTCAAATCTGTGTGAGGATGTATGCAACTAAAACATTAAAAAACAATATAATTAAAGAATGATTCAGATGACTTTGCACAATATCCAATGCTTTTTTGAGCTCACCCTATGGAAAAATTATATCAATAAAAAATTATTTATTGGTCAAAGTAATTATTAAAAATTTTAAGATATTATATGATTGTGTTATTTGTTAAAATGTACGTTAATAAACCAAACTTGCTTGATAGATGTAGTATATTGAATCGCGACTTGATAGGGCTCGACTCAAGTTTAAGCTTGCTTTTTCATTAAGTGTCCACCCTATACGAAAATATCATAATCATATAATACGGTAGTTAAATAACCAACTTACCTGAATTTTCTTTTTAATCGGGTTAGTGAGGTTAATGCATGATCCGGCTGCATCAATTTGACTGAGTGTGAAAGTATAGGTATTAGATGAATAGTTAGAGATTAAAACAGGGTGGGGTGTGTTAAAACAGGGAAAGAAAAAGAAAGAAGAAGAAAAAGAGTGTTCGGAAGATCGAAGATGGTGGGCTCAGGGGATAGCAGGAGCAAAGAAGTGGTGGGAATGATGGCACTCCATGAAGCACTCAGGAACGTCTGCCTCAACTCTGACTGGACTTACTCCGTCTTCTGGACCATTCGACCTCGCCCGTAGATACTTTTTCTTCAGCTACTATACTACCACTATCTATCTATCTCTATTCTTCTAACTTTCCTGTTGCAGAAGGTGCAGAGGAGGAAATGGATGCAAGGTTGGAGATGACAATGGAAGCTTGTAAGTGAAAGTCTTGATTTCATTTCAAAAGAAGAAGAAGAAAAACAATACTTAAATTAATCGGAGTACGTTACAGGATGTTGATGTGGGAAGATGGGTTCTGCAGAACAAATTGCTTGGAAGCCATTGATGGAGATGATCCAGTGAGGAAGACCTTCAGCAAGATGTCCATTCAACTTTATAACTACGGAGAAGGGTGGGTACTGGGTAGGTCGTTTAATTGATTTTAGTAAATTTGAGTCAGTTAGTATGATCTTTAATTATTTTCCTTTTATGAGTTGTTCTTGAATGATTGTTGGACAAAAGCTACTGGATTGGTATGATCTATTTGGTTTTGTCAGGTTGATGGGGAAGGTTGCTTCTGATAAATGCCATAAATGGGTTTTCAAGGAACCTTCTGAATGTGAGCCCAACATCTCTAACTACTGGCAGAGCTCTTTTGATGCAGTACGTCAAATTTACACACATTTCTTCTAAAAAAAAATCCTATCAGATTATGAACAGACAAGATAAGACAGACAGAGCAGTGATGATGTTTTTCTTATCTTGTTTGATTTCCAGATTCCACCAGAATGGACTGACCAGTTTGCTTCAGGAATCCAGGTAAGATTTTAGATTTCTGCTTTTTCCATACCTTCTTCCTTGTTCTAAATTTTTTTTTTTGAATCAGACCATAGCAGTCATTCAGGCTGGTCATGGATTGCTGCAGCTGGGTTCCTGCAAGATTGTAAGAACATTCGATGGATTTTTATGGAATTATGAATAATTACAAGGTTTATCAAGAAATATATCGGAAAATTTAATCATGCAGATATCTGAAGATCTTCACTTTGTGTTGAGGATGAGGCACATGTTCGAGTCACTTGGGTTCCAATCTGGGTTCTATCTCTCGCAGCTCTTCTCATCCACCAGAAACAGTTCCACGGCGCAATCCTCCGGTGGAGTTGGGGTACTTCCAAAGCAATTTCCGACTAGAGTACTGCATCCTCCTCCGCACTACAACTGGAACAACCACAGGACACTCGCTTCCACTGCCTGTGGAGCTGGGTTCAATCCAGCACCACATATGATCGGTCTGCGTGGTGGGGATGATCGGAAGGACGAAGCGCACATGTTTCTACCAATGAATCATCACTCCGGTGATCAGATGGACGACATGATGGCTGACCATGATCCCGACCTCAAGTGGCCCAATGGCTTGTCATTCTTCACTGCTCTCACTGGACGGACTGATGATTCCAAAGTGATGTTTGGCCCCGGCGCCGGCGGACTAGAGGATCCAAAATCGGTACACAATGACCAAGGAATCGAGAGGTAGGGCCGTCCGATCCGGGACGGGGATATATTAGCCGATGGATTTTTAGGAATCTTCTTCAAACTCATGCTTGCTGTTTTTAATCACTTAATTAGCAATTAGCATAGTATCGATGTCACTAATTAGGATGGAACATGCATGGATGATTGGATGTTAAAAATTAAATAAATAAATAGCATTTAGACGTAAAACCCTAAACCCTAGATAATTAAACTGACTTAAACCCTGGGGGATTGGTTAATTAAGGATCTGAATAATATTTTAATGGCCGAACTGTGATTAACATGGTATCCACTTCCAGACGTGGTAACCTCTAGCCAGATCCACGAGTTCAAATCCTATATCTTTATTGTTCCACAGGCCGGAGATCGATCAGTATCATATGGCTATGGCCTCTTCGGCCCTTCCTTTGATCGATAGCGTACTCTTTGAGTACGAAGGTGATGAAGATGAATTTAGCAGCGACGGAGGTGATGCGTGCAATGCTAAATACGACGACGACGACGGTAATGATGATGGTAACTCCGGTGGCATGAAGAAGTCGGGAAAAGAACAGAAATCTCTTACAAGTAATCACTTAGAATCAGATACAGTGGTTCAACCTGCTCGATTCATAATCTTTAATCTGCCACCACCGTCACAACCACGTGGTGGTACTCGGAGTTCGGTTAGCCTTCCGTGCTCATCTACCTCATCGCCGCGGCGGAATAAGGTTATGATAGTCAAGGCTTCTGATTACAAATGGACTTCGCAAATGGGTAGGTCACGGTCGATGACCAAATCCTTCCTTTATCGCCAGCATTCCCAAGAAATTGCTCCGTTATCGTTTCAAAATAAAGACGATAGAATTACAGAATCCAACTCAAGTGATCATTGGAGCTCGTCGGATCCACTGCCGGATGACCTCAATAATTCCTCAACCATATGCGGCGTTCCTCTTGATACCGAGATCAAACCGGAAATCTCATCCGAACCTCATTTTCAACGCAATACCGGGATCAATCCAGATAACTCCGTCCAGAATAACCGTCGACCAACTAAATACTGCTGCGTACCTTGTCGTACTAAGATCAGACAAGACAGCTCCGATCATAACTTCTCAACCACATGCTGCATTACACGTGGCGATAAAACCCAGCACGACAAACGTTCAACTAATAAATGCGGCATTCAATTTTTACGTGGTAGGAAATTTAAATCAGACGATGACCGTCGATCTAATAAATGCTGCATTCCTCGCAGTACTCGGGTCAAACCTACAGACAGCTCCGACGATGCCTGTTTTTCAAATAACGGCGGCGTTAAGTTTCCTTGTGGGAAAGATACGGAGAACGACAGATCAGATAGATCTGGTGAAGACAATCATCACTCGAGCAGATGCTGTATCAAGATCAAACCAGATAAGAGCAGCTCCGACGTTGTTAACCGTCGCTCACCTAAATGCTGCGTTCCTTGTGGTGGTAAGAGCAAATCAGACAGTGGAAACAACAACAATCGATTCAAATATGGATCGTTGTGCACGTTTCTTCCTGGTTTATCCAAGTGGAAGAAGCATCATCACGTCCCATCCACACCCAGAAGGGCCGGAACTAACAGGACCGGCATTATAACTCCAGTACGAAGTGACACTGTTTCGAGAATAACATCTCTCAAAAAGTTTGAATGTGGGTCATCGTCATCTTCTGTAATGCCATCTGACATGGCAGAGGAAGAGGAAGGGCCGGAAGAGGGTGGTGATTCGTATTACGAGCTGCCGATCGAAATGATAACAGATGATCAGGTCAACGATACTACTTCTCCGGTGAAGGCAGCTTTCTTTATCGATCAAAGTAAAGATCGAAAGGGGGTTTTGAAGTTAAACGATTCCAAATCAATGTCAACCAAAGCTTCGATATCTAGACATGTTAGGTTTTTGACCTCACCCCAACCGTCACGCCCTTGCTCTCCGACGAACCATGAAGAAAAAAACGGAAGACTTTTAGGCTGGCCCCGGCGGAATTGATTTTCTTCTTCTTCTAAAGATGCATTAAGGTCTCTATTTTGGAATTTTGAGAAAGATATTTTGTAATATTTTACAATTCCTGTCCTTCATATTATCTAAATTTGTATTTTTATCTGAGTTTGTTAATCCTTCCAACATAAAATCCTTTAATGTTACAATGGGATCCAGTGTTGTTATTATGATCGCACTCGTTAGATATAAATTAAAATTACTTACAGAATGGAACTATAAACCTTCATTAACTTTAATAGTTATCATAACTAATTAAAATTAAATTAAACGAATATAACTATTATAATGAATCATTATTAGATATGATAGCTAGATATATATTTTGATATACAAATATAGAAATTGTATCTGGTGTGTCATTTATTTGCCGTTTTTTGTGGGCCGTGAGATGAGTAGTTCTCCAAAAATGAATGATTCTGATGATATTATACATTAACAACTGAAAGATGTGCAATGGTGGGTAGAATCTCGAGGTATTACTGCTAGTCGTACGAATGTGAGCAGTATTTTTTGGTCTTGTATTATGTGTAAACTATCCACATTATCCTACTTATACAATCTATCCACATTTGGTATATATCGGAAGTACTCCAAAAATGATGATCTTCTTTGTTGATTTCAATGGTTATTTATAGTATTGATTATATTGGATATTTAACTAAACTAACTAAAGTTAACTTCTAACTAACTACTTGAAAGAGGGCGAGTGTAATGTTTATCGTAAGGGTATATATAAGATTTTTATTTTGAAGGTATATCTTTAATAAAATACATTATCCAATGTTAGAGAAAATATTTGTTTCTCTATTCTTCATTCTAACATGATAACATATGAGTTATAACAGCGTTTAATTTTTTATTATCACCAAACTTGTTTAGTTATCGTCCAACTTTAAACTTGTGTTTGAATGAATTTTTTGTTTTATTTTAATTATTATTGATTGAATGAAATTTAATAGGTTGACTTAGCTGGAATCAAAATTATAAATAGGTCATGACAAAAATTAAATTGTCATTAATTAGATATTATAAGTGATGGGTATTCCACATCAGCTTGTAACAAATAAGTAGTTAGTATAACAAACTATAGCTAAATAATAGTACTATAAATACAGTGCATGTAAACTCAATATAATTCAATTCAATTCACTTTCAATCTGGAGATTAATCACATTAATCTCATATGGTATCAGTTGTTAGATAGTCGGAAATAGAAACAGAATTTTCTCTCTCGTTTCTACAACTCCGTTGACGAATCCAACATCAAATTCATCCGCTGCTAATGGTCTGGCGAGGCCAATTAAGGTGGTCACCAAGCCGATCAGGTGTGCTCTCCTAGACAAGAACAATTACTTCTCGTGGGAGGCACAATTTTCCGCAATGTTGCGGGGTTTCGATTTAATGGGATATGTCCGTGGAGAAATCGAGCTAACCACACCGGAAGCAATCCAGCAAGATCAATTGATCTTGAGCTGGATTCTTATAGGCGTTTCAACTGCTATCGTGCCACAGATCGCCTCCTACAAAACATCCTCCGACGTCTGGCTCTGTCTGCAACGCCTATATGCTTCAGGAACACAGACGCGCCAACTCCATCTTCGCCTTCAATTGCAATCAGTCCGGAAGGGAGAAACACCGATGAAGGAGTACATAGCTAAAATTGCAATGTTAAGGGATGCGCTGGCGGCAACAGGAGAAAAATTAAAAGAATCGGAAGTTGTTTTGAGTACCTTGCAAGGGCTCAATAAGGAGTATGAGGCGTTCGTTACATCGATTACGACCAGATGAGATCCAGATCTTACTTTTTCGCATCTTGGGGAACTGCTAATGGATCAGGAGTTGCGGTCTTCGGCTAGACAGTCCACGGCTAGAGCAGATTCCGCGGCCAAGGCCGATTCCGGTGCCGGCGAACTGAACATTGCTGCTGATCGCGAGAAGGCACAGACGTACGCCAAGAATTCCAGCTCGCGGTCCGAATTTCGCTGTCAGATCTGTTCGCGGAAGGGCCATAGCGCACTTGATTGCTATATCAGAATAAATCTCACGCGATTTCCCCCAAATCATTCCAAGGTTCTCTCTTCAAACGGGCCAGAGGGTAAAAAGGGTTCGGTCAACACAATCGGGTATGGGTCAGATACCATGACAATGTGATACCCAGATTTGGGTGCCACATCCCACATCACAAATTCGGGTAATGATATTCAACAAACTCATCCCTATACAGGTAAAGATAAATTGTTTACTGCCAACAGAACGCCTCTGTTGATTACTAAATTTGGAAAGACTATTGCTGAATTTAACGGATCGTCTTACGTTCTTAAAGACTTGCTACTCGTTCCCACAACCACTAAAAATTTATTATCAGTTAATCGCTTATGCTGTGATAACAATGTTTCTGTTTCATTTGATTCACAGAAAGTCCGGATTCTGGATTTGGCTACTAAAAGGGTAATACTGGAAGGAGGAGTCCGTGGAGGATTATATGAACTGTCAATGCTAACGAATAAAGGCAGAGGAGCGATAAATCTGTGCGAAAATACTGAACATTTCCGGTGGCATTGTCGCCTTGGGCATCTAAATTCCAAATATATGTCAATTCTTGAGAAAAATGGAATAATAAATTCAAATTCAAATCCTAAATGTATGATTAATTGTGTATCTTGTAAACTCGGAAAATCACACGCACATCCTCATCCTTTCAGAAAAAACGGTATATCAGCCGATGGAACTTATCTTCTCAAATATATGGGGACCAGCCCCAGTTACATCAATCGAAGGCTACAACTACTATATAAATTTCGTAGATGCTAGCAGCGGTTACAACTGGGTATTCCCGATGAGAAGAATGTCTGAAATTTATTCGATATTTGAAAGATTCAAAGGTTGGGTTGAACGACAAACCGGCAAAAGAATTCTTGTTCTTCAAACCGACAACGCAAAAGAATATATAAAATTTGGAGAACGCTTGACAGTTTTGGAAATTTCTCACAGGCGATCAGCACCGTACTCCCACCAACAGATGGGTACGGTATAACGTCGACATCGCCATATAATCGATACTACGGTTACTATGTTACGACATTCAAGATTGCCGAATGAATTTTGGGACTTCGGGGTCCTCACGGCAAGTTACCTATATAACCGGAATCCTTCACCACTTCTAAACGGAAAGTCACCGATGGAAACTTTGTTCAAAAAGATACCGGAGTACAAACAGTTTAAAGTGTTTGGATGTGCCTGCTACCCATGCCTTCGACCATATCGCAAAAATAAATTAGATGCGAAATCTGCGACGTGTATTTTCGTGGGATACTCGATATCTCAGAATTGTTACTTGTGCTTTGAACCGATGAGCCGACGAGTGTATTCATCAAAGGATGTTAACTTTAATGAGGAGGACTTCTCGACCAATATAAAATACTTTGGGGAAAGAAAAAAAAATCTGAAATCACAAATAACCATCAAGAAAATTCATTTACAACGAGTGATTTGGGTGTAATTCTACACAATCTACCAACCCAAGCGAGAGAAGCCGAAGACCCGGAAAGTTCGGACGATACATCGACTTCAACCAGACCCGGAGATCCGAATAACGCACTGGCAAACCGGGACAGTTCTGGAAATCAAGTCATCATTTCGTCGGAACAACAAATACCGGAGACGTCCAAACCAGCAATCATCCGGACGATTGCGGACCACTTCAACGACGATTCTGAGGAAGTAGCATACACGCAGTGCGACTCCGATGAAGATTCAGAAGAAATACCACAAATTCGTACTTCCACCATGGTGACAAGGGCCGCAGTTGGCACTCACAAGCCCAATCCAAGGTATGCACTCGCCATAACTCCAACGGAAGTAGCTACACCAAAGTCTGCGAAATATGCCCTTACAATCCCGGAATGGAAAGAAGCTATGACGGCCGAATTTCACGCACTCGAACGAAATAAAACCTGGACATTGGTTCCGAGAGAAATCGGCGACAACGTCATAAATACGAAATGGGTTTTTAAAGTCAAAGTTGACGAAAATGGATCGGTTGAACGGCTAAAAGCGAGATTAATGTCTAACGGGATGAGACAGATTCAAGGCACCGACTATGTAGACACCTTCAGTCCAGTCATCCGGCCACTATCCATCCGACTAGTTCTTCTCGTTGCAGTATCGAAAGGATGGACGATGCATCAACTAGACATCTCAAATACATTTCTCCATGGCGAATTGAAGGAGAGGATCGTTGTATCACAGCCGTTCGGGTTCGTAGACACCAAATATCCAGATCACGTATGCCGGTTTCACCGTTCGTTATATGGGTTAAAGCAATCACCCAGATGATGGTTCCAGAGGCTTAGGGAATTCCTCACATCGATAAAATTCAAGGAATCGCCAATCGATCCTTCATTATTCATCATAATTCAAGAAAATTTCACAGCCTACCTATTCGTATACGTCGACGATATCGTTGTGGTTGGGTCGATAGAAACGGAGATAAAGAAAATAATTTCAAAGTTGAACACCGAATTTCCACTAAGGGAATTGGGAAAATTGAAGTTTTTCTTAGGGATACAAGTTTCGTATGTTGAAAACGGGATTCATCTGGCACAATCCCAATATCTGGCTAATCTACTAAGGAGTTGTGGAATGGAAAATACAAAACCAACCATGACCCCAATGATAGCAAACTTCGACATCGCTTCAGACGAAGAACCAATACAAAATGCAAAGGAATATCGACGAATCTGTTAAAGTAATAATCGATTAGTTAGTTAGGAAAGTAGTTAGCAATAACAGAGTGTAATTAGTATAAATAAACACCCAAATCAAAGGTAAAAAACACAATCAATTTCACCCATCTTTGCGTCGTCACTGTTCTTCTTCTTCCTCCCTCCGATCATCGTCGATCAATCTTCCGATATGGTATCATTCGCCTAATAAATCCTGGGAGTTCCACGTCGTCATCGTCATCTCTGACCGAACGCGTTTCCTCACTCCGCCGTGAGATCCCATTCCGGGTTTCCTCACTCCGTCATCATCTTTGATCGAGGTCCGGGTTTCCATTCCCGCAAACCGATCTCATTTCCGACGACGAACGCAATCGGATTTCTCCGTAAACGACAAACGACGAACGCAATCCCATTCCGCTGCGCAGAAGACGATGAACGGAGCACAAGGGGAAATCGTTGCTTCACGCGCGACTCAGTCGCCTGGAAAAGTTGTTATGATTAAACAACTCAAATGTGTAATGCTAGAGGAGGATAACTACTTCCGCTGGCGTGCCCAGTTCTCGGCATTGCTCTGAGACTATCGGCTAATGGACTATGCAGAAGGGAAGATCGACATCGTCGAAGGATCATCTGAAGAACAGCAAGACCAGATCATCTTGAGCTGGATGCTGTCCGCGATGTCTCCGGCGATTCTACCTCAAGTAGCGGCTCTGACCACCTCGCACGAGGTGTGGGAATCTCTCCGGCAAACTCACTCGTCAGACTCAGAGACTCGACTTCTGCATCTACGAATGAAATTACAGACCGTGAGAAAAGGAAACATGACTATGACGCAATATATTAAACATATTGCAATCGCTAAAGATAGATTGGCGGCGGCCGGCGAGAAGCTTTGTGACTCACAGATAATACTCATCGCACTCGGAGGAATAGGTGCGGAGTATAAAGCCTTCGTGACCTCCATTTCAACACGATTCGATCACTCCATGACATTTAATCAATTCCAACAACTTCTAATGAACCAAGAACTTCAAGATGAACAAACTCAAAGTCTTGAAGCAAATGCTGTAACCAAATTCAACAAGAACGAGGATAGGAGCTACAACAATAAAACTTCACCGTGTCAGATATGCTCTCGCAAAGGACATGGTGCTCTGAATTGCTATAACAGAGTAAACTTCACAAAGTTTCCACCTACTCACAACAAAAAGTTAATTCCTATTGGAATTGGTACTAGTACTCCTTCAGCCAACGCCGTCTCACTGTGGTATCCGGATTCCGGAGCGACTACACATATAACGGCTAATGGTAAGCTACTTAATTTTTCAGAAAATTATAAGGGGTCGGAAAAAATTGTAGCATCAAATGGGGAGCCAATGACTATTACAGGTTCAGGTAAAAGCACATTGATTTGCAAAGGAAAGGAGTTTCGGTTAGAGGATATACTAATAGTTCCTCAAACTACTAAGAATTTGCTTTCTATTCACCAATTGTGCACTGACAATCCCGTCTTTGTCGAATTTGATAAACAGAGGGTAAGGATTCGCGACATCACAACTAAAGAAATAATAGCAGAAGGTAAGGAAGAGGCAGGACTCTATCAACTACCGATGAGGACTTCAGGCAGAATAGAAGCACTGACGTGCGAAAAGATTTCAGCCGAACGTTGACATGCCAGATTGGGACACCTGAATAAACAGTCAATGGAAAAATTAAATAAAATAAATGTAAAATCATCGGAATGTAAAAATATACCAATGTGTGACTCGTGCTTGTCAAATAAATCAACTTCCTTACCGCACAAAACCAGCAGTACAATCTACTCGGCTCCGCTAGATCTAATATTCACGGATATTTGGGGTCCAGCCCCGGTCGTGTCGGCAGAAGGTTTTCGTTATTACGTCAACTTCGTAGACGCCGCCACCAATTACAATTGGGTGTTCCCGTTAAAAAGCAAAGCAGAAGTAGGAACGATCTTCCAACAATTTCAAAAGTATGCTGAACGGCAATGTGGAACTCATATCAAAGAGGTCAAGTCGGATAATGCTATGGAATTCAGAAAACTTGCAAAGAGTCTAGAAAAATCAGGAGTTGGGTATCGATTTTCATCCCCATACAGTCACCAACAAATGGGTTCGGTCGAAAGGCGGCACAGGCATCTGATAGATACAGCTCTCACAATGTTACAACATACCAGTATACCAGTCATATACTGGGACTATGCAGTATTAACGGCAGCATACATATATAACAGGAATCCGTCAAAAAATTTGAATAATACGTCGCCATATGAGGTGAGGCTCTCTTCCAACGAACTTCGGATTACCGGAAATTACGAGTATTTGGGTCAAAATGTTACCCATGTCTTCGCATTTACAGGGAAAACAAATTGTCACAAAAATCAATTCCATATGTGTTTTTAGGATATCCACACAATCAGGATGCATATACGTGTTACGATCCCGTCGGCCGGAAGATGTACATCTCAAGAGATGTGCGTTTCAACGAAGAAGACTTCACGTTAAATAAATCATTATGCGAGGAGGGAAAAGCAAATGTATCGGTCTCAAATTCACAAATCAAAAAACGAACTACCTACTGCCCTATTTTTCAAAACTATTCAATCGTCACCGGACAAAATCAACCAACCGAACCAAGTTCGAAAGAGGTATCGGGCAATCGATCAATAGAAGAATCAGTGAATAAAAGGGGAGCGGATCTAAATGCATCAATTCATTCTAACCCAAATGAGGTCAACGAAACGTTGGGTGATGTAGTGGGTCCAAATACGTCAACCCACAACGAATCTGATCAAGGGCACACAAGCGCAACCGATGAAGAGTCACTGCCGGGTTCCACGATAAGTTCCGGATACCCAAATACATTCTCATCGTCAACAGAGAATACGTCATCAGAAATTCAAATAAATAATGCACGGGAAGAAATTCTCGGAAATCGGCCGGTCACAAGAGCATCAAAAGAGATAGTAAAGCCAAACCCTCGATACGCGCTGTCGGTAGCAGCCATCGGCATACCACGATCTCCAAAAACAGCTATGCTAGATGAAAACTGGAAATTGGCAATGGAGTCGGAATACAATGCTTTAAAGAAAAATCAAACTTGGGTATTGATAGACAAGTCACCAGAGGACAATGTTATTAATACAAAGTGGATTTTTAAAATCAAGCAGCGCGAAGATGATTCCATCGAGCAATACAAAGCTAGGTGGGTGGCCAACGGAATGAGACAGATCGAAGGAACAGACTACACACATACGTTTAGCCCGGTGGTGAAGGCAACTTCAGTCCGACTAGTTCTCACATTGGCAATTAGCAGAGATTGGGCACTCAAACAAATTGACATTTCAAATGCTTTTCTTCACGGGGAGATTGATGAACGCATAGTGGTTACACAGCCAGCCGGTTTTGAAGTTCCGGAGCATCCTACCCAAGTGTGCCTACTCAAGAAAGCACTCTACGGACTGAAACAATCACCCCGGATGTGGTACCGGAGACTACGAAATTTCTTAACAGATATCGGATTCAAAGAAAGTTTCGCGGACCCATCACTGTTTATATGGGGTCAAAACAATGAAACAATATTCTTATTCGCATACGTCGATGATATAGTAATAACGGAATCATCGAAAGAAAAAATAGAAGAAGTCACAACAAAATTAGCAAACGAATTTGCACTAAGGGAATTAGGGGAGTTATCATACTTTCTTGGAATTCAGGTCCGACGTACCAAGAAAACACTCTTCCTGTCCCAGCAACAATACTTGGTGAATCTATTGGAAACCTGCGACTTGACAAATCTAAAACCGTCAATTACTCCGATGATAGCCCAACAAGATCTCTTCTCAGAAGAAGCTCCTATTACTCAATCCACGGAATATCGAAGAATAATTGGATTACTTCAATACCTCACGTTAACTCGACCGGACATCCAATTTTCAGTAAACAAGTTAACACAGTTTATGGTGGCACCAAAACCACTACATTGGGTTGCGTTGAAAAAGATACTACGCTACCTATCTGGAACCCAAACATTTGGGATAACACTGAAGGCAGTAACAAACTTCACCCCCACCGGCTATTGTGACGCAGATTGAGGGGGCAACACGACCGATCGAAGGAGCCAAACAGGAATGTTGATATACCTAGGAGAAACTCTAGTAAACTGGTCATCACGCAAACAAGTCACGGTGTCCAGATCAAGCACCGAAGCCGAATACAGAGCAATAGCAAACATAGTTGAAGAATTGCAGGCAACAAAATCGTTACTTACGGAACTTGGGGTAGCAATTCAAACACCAATGAAACTACTAAGTGATAATCAGGGGGCAACATTTGTGGCAAACAATCCTATCTGTCATACAAAGCTCAGGCACGTAGCAATGGATTTACATTTCGTACGGGAGAAGACGGACGCAGGAGAGATAGAAGTCAAACACGTTTCTGGAAAGCTACAGCGAGCTGACATTCTAACAAAAGCACTAAAGCCAGATGTATATCAAAGATTACGAGTCAACCTCGTCAGAGAGTCCCCGTCGGTTGAGGAGGGCGCGTTAAAGTAATAATCGATTAGTTAGTTAGGAAAGTAGTTAGCAATAACAGAGTGTAATTAGTATAAATAAACACCCAAATCAAAGGTAAAAAACACAATCAATTTCACCCATCTTTGCGTCGTCACTGTTCTTCTTCTTCCTCCCTCCGATCATCGTCGATCAATCTTCCGATAGAATCATAGGGTCACTCCAATACATCACAATGACTAGACCGGATGTCCAAGTTATTAAAATATGATAAGGAGGGAGTCGCCGACGACAATGTAGCTTTCCCTGATGTCCGGAGATTCTTCAATCGTTGGTGCCACCGGATTCGGCACTAGGGTTTTCCGCCCAGCAAGATTGGGAGAAAACGATATTAACTGTCGGACGTGAAGTGAGAAAGAAAGAAGAGAAGGGGTAATCTGTAAAGAGAAATTGTTTAGTTAATCTTTTCTTTGATTAACTTTGTAAAAACAATTGAATTGATTATTAATTATAAATCGTGTTTATTTATACACTCATTACAAAGTTATTAACAGCTAAGTATCATAACTAACTTATTTAACTGTCAAACTATTTGGGCTGGATCGTGATCCGAGTCTGCTCCGAGTCCGATTAGCTGTAATAATTCTGCACAAGTACATAAACTTATTAGAAATATCAATCAGGTCCATTTTTGACCTGATTTAGTTTTATGTTATTTACACAATAGTCCTTAAGTTAATTACATATAATTCGTGAATTAAAGACTTGTGAAAACTTTTATGTTTCTATCCTCTTATTTATGGATGTTAGTTATATTATAGAAACCTTGAGTTTCTTTTAATTGCGTTTAGGCTCAAATAATCTTTTTATTGAAATATTTATAAATGAAACCCTGTTAGTTAATAACAAAACATTTTATTGTGTTTTGTCATAACCCTTGGGTTATTTATATCCTATTTAGGTCCTGAACTTGTTTCTTGTGGTAAATTGCTTATTTACCATAGATTTCAGTTATATTCTTACACTCCCTCCTCAAGCTTTGGAATACACATTGTGAATTCCTAGCTTGACAGAGAATACTGAAATTTCATTTTCACCTAGTGATTTTGTGAAAATATCTGCAAGTTGATATTTGGTTCCAACTAATTGCTTCAATAGGATTACTCCTTTTTCTATCATTTCTCTTATTGAATGACATGAGATTTCTATGTGTTTGCTTCTCTCATGAAATACTGGATTATTAGCCAGGTATATTGCTGACTTATTATGACATTATAATGAGGTTGGTATTTTTATTCTTAGTTTTAGATCTTTGAAGAGCTGATGCAGCCATAGTATTTCACATTGTGCTTTACTAATGGCTCTATATTCAGTTTCACAAAATGATAAAGAGACAATGTCCTGTTTCTTAGATTTCCAGGAAATCAATGATGTTTCTAAGAACATGCAGTATCCTGATAATGATTTTCTATTGATTTGGCATGAGGCCCGGTCTGAGTCACAGTAACCATGGAGATCCATTTGGTTTTGATTCTTGTATAATATTCCCTGTCCAGGGGCATTCTTTAGATATCTTATTACCTTGAATAAAACTTGGAGATGAACCTCATTTGGGTTTCCCATAAACTGGCTTAACCAGTGGACAGAGAAGGTTAGATCAGGTCTAGTGATGTTTAGATATATTAGTTTACCCACTAGTGATCTATAAAAAGTTGGGTCTGTTAAGGCCTTGGCTTTCTCAATTCTTAGATTTACATGTCTCTCCATTGGGATTTTTGATGGTTTTGCATCTATGAGACCACTCTCTTCTAAGATGCCTAGTGCATACTTTCTTTGAGACAAATATATGCCTTCTGATGGATATGAGACTTCAATTCCTAAGAAATATGATAATTTTCCCAAGTCTTTAATTTTAAAAATTTTCTCAATATTTTTCTTTATTAGAATTTTTTTTGTTTCATTGTTTACTGTGATGATGATATCATCAACATATACTAATAGGTATATTATGTTCTCATTATTGTTTTTAACAAACAATGAGTAATCAAATGGTGTTTGTGAGAAGTTCATTTCAAGAAGCACTCCTTTTAGTTTAGCAAACCAATTCCTAGATGCTTGCTTTAGACCATATAAGGATTTGTTTAATTTACAAACCCTTTTATCTCCTTCATTGAGGAGTCCTTGTGGTGGTTTGA
This sequence comes from Zostera marina, assembly GCA_001185155.1. Lineage (NCBI taxonomy): Eukaryota > Viridiplantae > Streptophyta > Magnoliopsida > Alismatales > Zosteraceae > Zostera > Zostera marina. The sequence goes on along the minus strand of LFYR01000958.1, from coordinate 322,746 downwards.
GATATACCTCTTCATGGAGGTTTCCATGAAGAAAGGCATTATTTACATCTAATTGGTAGATGTTCCATTTTTTAATTGCTGAAATTGCAATTATTGTTCTAATTGTAGTCATTTTTACTACTGGGGCAAAGGTTTCATAATAGTCAAAACCTTCTTTTTGGGTGAAGCCTTTAGCTACAAGTCTAGCCTTGTATCTCTCAATCTCACCATTAAGTTTGTATTGACTTTGTAAATCCACTTGGACCCTATAGCCTTCCTATCATGAGAAAGCATAGTTAAGGACCAAGTTTTATTTAAAAGAAGTGCATCCATTTCTTTATTCATTGCTTCTACCCATTTTGGGTTTTTTGAAGCTTCTGAATAAGATCTAGATTCATCCACAATTGATATTTGATTTTAAAAAAATTTATGATTATTTATGATTCTTTGATATAAAACTTGGTTGCATATCAGGTATTTCCCTTTCTTATTGTTTCCATATTCACTATCTTTTTCAAGGAAAAAATCCTTGTATGCTTCTGGTATGTGTATTACCCTTCCTATTCTTGTTGTTTTGTTTTTAATCATTTTCTGGAATTATGCAGGAGGAGACAGCTTGATGCTGTTTATTTTGTTCTCCTGGATTTTCAGGAGTTATAACACCTTCTGTCTGTTGTTCCTCATTCATATTTTGAATATTTTCAGAAATTGAGAAATTTTCAGTATTTTCATGTTCTTGACCATTCTGAAAATTTTCAGTGTTCATGACATTTTGTTGGCTACCATTGGGCTCAAATATGTCATTTGTTGTGTTTTTATTCATGTGGTTAATCACATCAGTGACTGATTTGTGTAATCCAGATTGTTCTGGATTTGATTGATCATTCTTTGGTCTTGTATCTGAAATATTTTCAGATCTTTGTTTTTTTTCTTCTGATCTGATTTTTTTGTGAGGATCAGAGTTTTTTGTTTTGGTTTTATCTTGGTTGTGGCTTTTATAGTCATACCAAGACTTGTTTGAATTAGCATGGAACAAAAAAACATTGTTGTAAAATTTCTGAAAATTAATGAACTCTTCATCAATTTTTGAAACTATATTATCTTTAAATGGGAATATAGATTCCCTAAAAGAAACATTTCTAGATATTAGGAATTTCATATCAGAAATCCTTAGAATTAAATACCCTTTGACCCCCTTGGGATATCCCATAAATATGCCTTGAAATACTTTAGGTGAAAATTTATGTTGTATTTGTGTTGTTGATGCATAGCATAAACAACCAAATGATTTTAAATTTTCATAATCTGGAATTCTTCCATGTATGATTTCATAAGGGGTTTTATTTTCAATAGCTTTAGAGGGAATTCTATTAATTAGGTGGGCTGCAGTCAAAATGCATTCTCCCCAAAATCTTAATGGGATGTTTCCTTGAAAATGTAGGGCTCCTGCAACATTTAAGAGATGCCTATGTTTTTTTTCTACTCTTGCATTTTGTGCAGGGGTATAGGGACAAGAGAATTTCTGAATTATTCCATGTTTTTCAGCCATTCTCTTGAAGTTATTGGAAGTGAATTCACCTCCATTGTTACTTCTAATGACTTTAATTTTGGTATTATATTGATTTTTAACCATTTTGTAAAAAAATTCTATGCATTCTACTGCCATTTATTTGTTTTTAATTAAGTATATCCATGTTCCTCTACTAAAATCCTCTACTATAGTTAAAAAATAACTAAACCCATCATGAGTTACAATGGAGAATTTTCCCCATATATCTATATGAATGAGTTCAAAAATTTCTTTTGATTTTGAGGAACTCATGGTGTATTTGAGTTTAGCTCGTTTTGCTAGAGGACAGATCCTACAATCATGTTGAACAGATTTGATTTCATCTAAAAAGGACTTTTGTTGAGAAAAAACTGAATTTTTATTTGAAATGACATTTTTAGCCAAAATAGCATTTTTAAGCAAAACAACATTTTTATTATTCAAAACAGTACTTTTATCATTCAAAACAACATTTTTATTTAACATAGGATTCAAAACAGAATTCATATCATTATTACAAGCATCATAGCTATTACAATCATAGTTGGTATTTTTGTATTTTATTTTGTATTTGGATGCTAGGATTTCCATCTTTTCTGAAGAGATGTGCCCCAATCTATGGTGCCATGTTCTGAAATCAATGACTGAATTTGTTAGAAAGAGATGGGGGGTGAAGAAATATAGCCCATTGCTTGACTCACCCTTGTCAATCACTTTCCCGGATTTGTTTTCCTAAAACTCAAAACAATGATCATCAAAAATGACTTTAATGTCATTGTCTAAAGTTAATTTGCTTATAGCTATTAGATTAACCTTAAATTCAGGAATATATAATACATTTTTGAGGGTTAGGTTTTCTGAAATTTTAATGCATCCTATCCCCTTAACTATAAGTGTTTTGCCACTAGGTATGGTGACAAAATGATTAAATTCTTGGATTAAGGGTTTAGTGAAAAGATGCAAGCTACCTGTCATATGTTGTAATGCCCCCTATCTATTATCCATTTATCAATATGAGAGGTAGTATTAAATGAAAAAGATAAAATTTTACCAGAGTTATTGGTTTTTGTTGAAGAAATCAATTCTTTAAAAAGCTGAATTTCTTCTTGGCTAAGCACTAGTTGTTGTTGATTGCTTGTAGAAGTGACTTGATTTGCAATTTCTGAATTTTTAGTATTTTGTTGGTTTTTCTTTCCTTGATATTTCTTTTGTATTTTATCTTTGGGCCTTCCAACAAGATGGTAACATTTTTCCCGGGTGTGACCATAGTATTTGCAATTATCGCAATAATATCTAGTGTCTAACTTCTTTCCATTCTTGGAAAACATAATTTTTGTTTTATCAGATATGTTCTTGTCCTTGGCATAAAATACAGACTCTATTTTTTCAGTATTTTGATCTCTAAATTTGGACCTCTGTTTTTTTTTCTTGTATGACTAGCCCAAGAACCTTATTCATATTGGGTAGCTTTTTTAGAGATAAAATTTGAGTTCTTAAATTGAAAAAACTCTCATTAAGGCCTAGGAGGAATTGGTGGATCATATCATTTTCTTCCTTTTGTAGATATAGCTTTTTGCCTAGTTTGCAAAATTCTTCTTTTATTTCATCAATTTGGACTAATTGGTCCCAAATTGACCTGAATTTATCATAAAATTCAAAGGCTGATAGTGTCCCTTGTTGTAGGCAGCATAATTCATACTTGATCTGATTGATCTTAGGGGCATTACTTTGTTTATATCTAGACTCTAAATCCAACCATATTTGATGTGCATTGTTTGTGTACCTTAGTGTAGATTAAATTTGAGGGGAAACTGAATTCAAGATCCAAGCTAAGACCAAATCATTCACTATTTTTCAAATATTGTATTCCCTACTGTTGATATCCTCAGGCATTTTAATTTGTCCATTTATAAAAAATTCTTTCCTTCTTGATACTAATGATACATTCATACCATTAGCTCAAGTGATATAATTGGTCTCTCCAACCAATCTATCGGGCACTAAAATAGCCCCCGGATGATCACCGGAGGTCAGAAAAAATGGGGACTCTGGGTCCTGTAATGGAGAAACGTACCTTTCAGTTCTTAATCGATCTTTTAAAGAAAGAACCGTTATATAACCCTTCTTCAAAATTATTGACTTTCGATTTTCCTGTGGAGCCAGATGAAGAATGGTGTGATGCTGCCGGCGTTTGAATTGGGTTGTTCGGTCGGGCAGAGGAGACAGCGGGACGATCAGGTGGTGAGAACGCGGAAGCATGAGGTCTGTTGACCAGTGGAAGTTCGTCAGGAGCGTGTACCGATGATACCATATTAAAATATGATAAGGAGGGAGTCGCCGACGACAATGTAGCTTTCCCTGATGTCCGGAGATTCTTCAATCGTTGGTGCCACCGGATTCGGCACTAGGGTTTTCCGCCCAGCAAGATTGGGGGAAAACGATATTAACTGTCGGACGTGAAGTGAGAAAGAAAGAAGAGAAGGGGTAATCTGTAAAGAGAAATTGTTTAGTTAATCTTTTCTTTGATTAACTTTGTAGAAACAATTGAATTGATTATTAATTATAAATCGTGTTTATTTATACACTCATTACAAAGTTATTAACAGCTAAGTATCATAACTAACTTATTTAACTGTCAAACTATTTGGGTTGGATAGTGGTCCGAGTCCGATTAACTGTAATAATTTTGCACAAGTACATAAACTTATTAGAAATATCAATCAGGTCCATTTTTGACCTGATTTAGTTTTATGTTATTTACACAATAGTCCTTAAGTTAATTACATATAATTCGTGAATTAAAGACTTGTGAAAATAACTGGAACTTTTGTGTTTCTATCCTCTTATTTATGGATGTTAGTTATATTATAGAAACCTTGAGTTTCTTTTAATTGCGTTTAGGCCCAAATAATCTTTTTATTGAAATATTTATAAATGAAACCCTGTTAGTTAATAACAAAATATTTTATTATGTTTTGTCATAACCCTTGGGTTATTTATATCCTATTTAGGTCCTGAACTTGTTTCTTGTGGTAAATTGCTTATTTACCCTAGATTTCAGTTATATTCTTATACAAGTCTCCGTAAATATCTTATCTCAAGCCATGGCATGCCCGAAACCTAAACATTGGGCAGCCGTAAAAAGGGTACTACGATACTTAGCAGGTACTCAAAAATATGGCATTTCAATCCGGAGAACAGATACGTTCAACATCAAAGCATACTGCGACTCAGATTAGGGTGGTGACTCGGTTGATGGAAAGAGTCGAACATGGTTCCTTGTGTTCATAGGAGACACACTCGTATCATGGATCTCACGAAAACAGAATACTCTAGCAAGGTCAAGTACCGAAGCGGAATACCGGGCGATAACAACCACAACCCAAGAAGTTGAAGTTGTGCGATCGACATTGGTCGAACTAGGCCTAATAGTCCCAAAACCAATAGAAATTCTCTCCGACAATATGGGAGCTACATTTATCACCAAGAATCCAACTGGCCATTCCAAGCTAAAGCACGTTGCAATAGACTTACAATTCGTAAGGGAAAGAACGGAAAAAGGAGAGATTATGGTCCAACATATATCAGGAAAAGAACAATGGGCAGATGGTTTAACCAAACCACTTCCAAATCAACAATTCGAAAAATTTAAGAAAGAGCTAGTCAAACAAGGCCCATAATTTTGAGGGAGAGGGTGTATAAGTGATGGGTATTCCACATCAGCTTATAACAAATAAGTAGTTAGTATAACAAACTATAGCTAAATAATAGTACTATAAATACAGTACATGTAAACTCAATATAATTCAATCCAATTCACTTTCAATCTGGAGATTAATCATATTAATCTCATATGGTATCAGTTGTTAGATAGTCGGAAATAGAAACATAATTTTCTCTCTCGTTTCTACAACTCCGATGACGAATCCAACATCAAATTCATCCGCTGCTAATGGTCCGGCGAGGCCAATTAAGGTGGTCACCAAGCCGATCAGGTGTGCTCTCCTAGACAAGAACAATTACCTCTCGTGGGAGGCACAATTTTCCGCAATGTTGCGGGGTTTCGATTTAATGGGATATGTCCGTGGAGAAATCGAGCTAACCACACCGGAAGCAATCCAGCAAGATCAATTGATCTTGAGCTGGATTCTTACAGGCGTTTCAACTGTATAAGTGATGGGTATTCCACATCAGCTTGTAACAAATAAGTAGTTAGTATAACAAACTATAGCTAAATAATAGTACTATAAATACAGTACATGTAAACTCAATATAATTCAATTCAATTCACTTTCAATCTGGAGATTAATCACATCAATCTCATAGATGTATATCGTGTTTTGTCGTCTAAGTTCATCCAATATGTAAGTACACGTTGACGGGATTTTTCTATGTATTTTGTAAAATGACCGACGACGATAAAAATTGGATATACATGCAAAAGATTCGATAATAAGAGGTAATTCACCGACTCATTTGTGTGGATGGTATCGGTCGATGCTTAAAATTTGTCGTTACACACTCAAGTAGCATTGATGAAGCATGACGAATGATATGTCCTTGTACTAACTCTTGTTGCTTGAATTGACAAGGAAGATATAGATACAATGAGAGTTCATCTTTACAAATTCAGTTTCATGGGTGGTTGCACAAATTGGTACAAACACGGTGAGTTAAGGAAGATTAAGTCAAGTTTTGAGGTTTACATCACTTCACATGACATTCAAATTGCCGAGGATATCAATCCATTTATTGATGTGATCCACGATATAAGAAGATAATTTGATTTACATGATAAAGAATCGAATGTTGAAGTTTAAAAATTTTACGATCTTCTGAATTTTGGTCATAAGAAAGTATACAAGGGTTTGATTTATTTATTTTAAAGATTTTAGCTGAATTGGGTGTATGTTAAAACAACCTATGGACTCTCCGTGGAAGGCTACGATAACTTGATGAAGATTATTCAGAAAGTATTACCGAAACCAAATAAACTTTAATTCAAATACATTTTACAAGGTCAAACAAAAAATAAAAAAACTTGGATTAGAACATAAGAAAATAAATGCATGCATGAAAAATTGCATATTATATCGAAAGCAATATAAACATTTAACTGAATGTCCAACATGTCATGTAATACGCAACAATTCATATTTTTGATCATGTTGATTCTCGATCCTAAAAGTCCGAAAAGGAAATTTGATGTCTATTGACGAGTTCAAACTGTTGTGGATTGATGGTGTCGAGACCTACGATGCCTTTAGCAAGCTCAGAGAACCGTGTCGAGTACCAAGCAGGTCCAATGGCTCAACGACCCCTTAAAGGCCCAAATAACTCAGGACTATAAATATCCCCCGGAAGGAAAATGATCTTTTGCCATTTTGAGAGAACTAAGGAATAAAAAGTAGAGAGGTTGAGTGATCGGCGATTGAGTACATCCTTTCTATAGTGTTCGACTACTACACCATCAGTGCAATATCATATGTCCTTGCGAAACGTCATGTCCTCCATTCTTGTGCGAAAAGAATGCATGTGGTCCTCCAGGTCTATTGTTCCTCCATATGTCGCTGACTTGGGAGATATTGCACCAATGTATCTCCTCTCCATGAGGTTTTATATCGTGCCTCCTCCGACGTTACCCCCATTAGAGTCAAGGGTATTGTGTGCCTATTGGCAGATAGTTTAAGAAGTTGTTCCTGGAGATTCCTTTGACTCGCTTGTAGACTTTCGACCACCGCAAAGAGTTTGTGCCTGTGTGGTCATCTCCTTTGCGCCTCCCTCTCCTTTCAGCTGGTAATGGGGAGCGATTATGACTGTGACGCTCTCTGGCTCTTTCTGAACCCTGACCCTTTCACATAGGATTGACCGGGTCAGCTCCATCTCCTCTGCATACTAGTCCTCCTGTGGGGGGTCCTTTCTCGTTCCTCGCTGTGGATCAATAGAGAGTGGACTCGTCGACGAATTTCCTGCTCGTCGTTCTGCCTTTCGATCTTCCCCACCATTCGCATGATCGATTGTCTGTCATTCCTTTTAGTTGTGTATTCACTTCATATAGGGTTCACCACTCATGGTTTGATAACCTAGCACTATAGTAAAGATGTATTCAACCACCGATCACACAACTTCTCTACTCTCTATTCCTTAATTTTCTCAAAATGGCAAAAGATCTTATGAATGCAGATGAATTTAGGGGAGAAGGAAGAAGATTTCAAGATGTTTAATTTTGAGTTTTCAATATGACTAGAGCTATTAGCTATATATAGCCATGCATGAGAAACTTAAAGATCAACAAGATATGTGTCTTTTTATTTAAAATCATCTGGTCTCATCTCAAATTCTCGTTATAAAGTGTAATTGTATGATCTGTAGCTGTATTAGAAATTTAGAATTAATTATTTCTCATTTTGGTGAATTTAATCGTACGTGGCAAAATTTTATTGGTCATATAAGTAAACCTGTCTTCTTCGATCGACCTGTCGATATGCAAAACGACTTCGAGGAGAGGGAAATAGAGAGATCTCCCGTTTCTAAAAAAAAAGAGCCAAAAAAAGAGCCCTAAATTCTAGGGATCCATCGTATTCCCAAATCCGAATCTTCCTATTATATCTCGCCATCCCCCCCCCAATTCCGTCCATTTTTTTTCGTTTGAATACTGAATTCTATATATATATATATATTTTTTTTACGAAATCCTATTTTTCTTGAATTGATCTGGTGGATTAGGTTTTCATCCTTCTGTGAAATCGTAGATCTTAGATTTGGAGTGGAGAGGGGTTTTCGAGTGAGGACTGGCGGCATGACATCTATTCAGGTGCTGCCTAATCCCTCAGCTTCCGCACGCAAGAAGGATCATCTTGAAGCCGGAAAGCGTCGGGTATGTTACTTTTCTTTGTTCAACTAAGCTCATCCCTTTTTTATTGTATTATTTCGCAGTTGATTTCCTCTAAATTAGAACAAGGATTAAGATTCTAGATTTCAAATCCTGAAATCCCATTTCGAATCATTGAAATATACTTACATACCTGCCATAATGCCATGCATTGACTGAATTTTTTTGGTGTAAGATAGATTCTTTTTCTAACAATACTGTTGGTGCATTTACTCTATTATTTCATTTTCAGCTTGAGGAATTTCGGAGGAAAAAGGCCCAAGGTAAACCTACTAAGGCCGTGCCAACCAGTCAGTTACCAGCAACTTCTGTCGACACAGTCCATGTTGAATCTGTCGATAATGTGCCAGTCTCTGATGGAGATAATGCTTCTGTTGTTAAGCCTACTACATTGATGATCGATCATCAAACTAGTAGTGATGTCAGTAGTACTTCAAAGAGTGCAGAACTAGGTTTTTCAAACAGGACGCTTTCTGGTGCAGTTGATATTACTGATGATTATGAATATCATGTGCAAAATGATGTCAATGATGTGAAGTCTGATTCTCATGAAAGCTTTGGGATTTCTGAATCATCTAATGGATATGATAATACTTGGGTGGAGAAAGGAAATGAATCGAAAGCTGTGGTCTCTGATATAGTTGCAACAAGCCTGCAAAATGCACTTAATTCATTTCAGGCAACACCGAATGTAGATAACCAACTTAGGCCGTCTGATGCTTTGTTTGGAGTTAATTCTTATTCAGATGGCTATAAAAGTGCAGATAAATATAGTAAACCCGTTTCTTCATATCTAGGCTCAACCGTAACTAACCTGGCAGGAAACCCAGAAAATGGTTTCAGGCAGCACTCCATGGGAATCATTAACGAACCTACCACTCAGACCTACTTTGATGGTAATGCAGGTAAATGTTCATTTTGAAATTTAAATTCAGTAATTTGTTCGGCAATCAGCCATCAGTGTGGCTGTTTTAGGATTTTAGTTACATGACTCTAAAACTCAAGCTGTTTTATGAGAAACTAGAAACTAAAACTCAAGCTTGCTCCCGTGGTGGATCAATTAATGGCAGGTAGCATGGAATCAAGCAATCATATTAGTTTCAACACAAGGGGAAGGAGGATAAGTGATTCCATCAATCGCCATCTAAACATTGAAAATGCAGATTGGAACATGCCAATCAATTCTTCTGTGGATCACACTTCATCAACCAAAAGTTCCTATAGTCAAAATTCATTTCTTACAACCATCCTTGGGAACAATTCAGGTCGTTCCCGGCCATCATTTCTTGACTCAATTGATACCCCACAAGTCTCTTCAGTTTCTAGGTTGCAGTCTGCAGTCAAAGCCAATGAGGCTGTTCTTCAAAACAATGAATTAACAAATGGAGATATACCTTCAGTATCTTCTCCTGAGTCACCACCTGTAAAGTTGAATCCTGCTGAATCATCTGTAAGAGTTAATAACATATTTATGATAAAAAAATTACACTCTACTCTCTCCTACATTTTTCAATAATGAGAAGTATCAAACAGGGTTTCTTATATAACAACAATGATACCACATCAAAGCAGGATAACTTTGCCTCCTTAGAACAGGTTTTTAATTTAATAAATTTATTGCATTTCCTTCAATTTAGTATATTATAACCTTCTTTTCGAAATGGTAAATTTATACGTTTATTTAGTGTATCTTTTTCTTCTTCTAAAATCTTGTATTTTGTCTCAGCATATTGAAGATTTGACACAAGAAAAATTCTCTCTGAAGAGAGCACTCGACACTTCAAAATCTTTAGCAGATTCTTTAGCTATTGACAATTCATCCTTGACTGACAGCTTTAACCAGCAGGTTGTTTTCTTGAATTTTATGGCAATAGCCTGTGATCTTTTTCAAGTATAGACATTTTGTTTTTCTGATTCATACGCATTTGGGAGCATCTGTTGTCATTATGTGCTATTATTTATCACGCACTAGTCACGACTATTTGACGCTTACATGTTTTATCATATTCCCCTTTGTTTTTTGTAACTGAGTATATATATTGCACCGTTTTTTTTACAACCAAACTAACAAGATTTTTAGTGTGCCTAGGGGGATGCATGCACACCTCCAACCTTGACAATCGGTACTCAGCACCAGAATATAAATCTAATAATTCCAGCAAGGAAATTCAATATTCTAAATATTAGAGGTGTTATACTGTTATTACTTGCTAGTAATCATTCTAAAATTGAAATCAGATAAAATCTTGAAGTAAAAATGTAAAACCTTTTGAAAAATAACAAAAAACCACTGTCTGAAATGTTGGGAGACTGTCGGCTAGTCTGGAAGACTCTGGAAGTTCCGATTTTGATTCCTCCTTAGATCCTTCCCCAACCCATTTAAAATGCTGTTCTGTCTAGTTCTGCTTTTTTTAAAGTGTCTGTTTAAGCATTTTTTATAGTTTGCAAATTGCAACAATACTTGCCAATCAGTTGTAATCATTGATATTTCATAAATCTTAAAGAATGATTATACAATGAGTCAATGAGATATGAATATTGAGTATTTTGCGTCAAGAACATTGTAAAACTCTTCTATTGATGAAATATGTTATTGTCGTTATGTTTTTAATAGTTTGCCAATCAACCAACACCCATGATTTATTAAATTCCAATGGTTTTTCCAAAATATTAATATGACAATCATTCTTTTTTCTACAAATGGTATTTTTTCCATTTCTATTTCATTCACTTTTATTTGGTTTTGCATGCATAGCAGGGAAAAGTTATCAACCAGCTCAAATCTGACATGCTGCAGTTACAAGAAGAAATCCAAAATCAGTTGGTTAGCATTCACCAATTATCACTAAAAAATCTCCAAATATCGTTTCACTTATAATAATTCACATTTTTGTCAATTTTGTGTGGAAATCTTCACAGCTTTAAATTATATATATTCATTTATGAACCCTTAATTCATCCTGACAATAGGTTTCATGATTTCATTTGATCAACCATCTACAATTCTACATTACTTTAATGTGGTATTATACTTTTTTTAAAGCAATTAAATTTTTCCATTGAAAATGAAAGGCAATGCCCAAATTACAAAAAGATAGAGAATACAAATATAAATAAAAAGAAATGAGTAAAAAGGTCATTCTCTCCCATTAGCTATGTAGTCTAAGGTTTCCCATGTGCGACCATGCGCAATTTCAGACTGCACATGTGATGTACATATGTAGTATGCGCTACCCGGATCCTAAGCCAGATCCGGGTCGGGTGGGTAGGTTCTGGCTAAATAAAAAAATAAAGTTTATCTAAGGATTTTGAGTAAAAAATATGAGTAGGGTTTTTACTCTCATTTTTTTTACTTTCTTGCTCTTTCTTCCTCACATAGACGTCTTCGGTGAGCTCAATTTATCCTGTGTCCTCTGACGAGGGTCTCTGGTGTTCCTGTGAGCTGATCTTCTAGAGTTCCGGCGATGTATTTTTTCACTCTAATCTCAAGGCCTGACCTTTTCTTCATTCCCTGTTCTTATTTTTTAGTTTTTACTCCTTGTTCTTCTTTTTTAGTTTTTACTCCATGTTCTTATTTTTTAGTTTTTACTCCTTGTTCTTCTTTTTTAGTTTTTACTCCATGTTCTTTTTTAGTTTTTACTCCCTGTTCTTCTAATCTCTTCTTGCTTGTTTGCTTCATTTTTTAATTTCTGAAAAATGATAGATTATTAAGACCACTAAGTCAGAACATACATTTCTAATGATATTAGTGGTCTGTGATGATAAACTTGGTTGGAAATTTGGAATGATGAATGATCTAAACTTATATTGATATATCATTTGTCATATTACCCATATATTATGGAAATATTGGTGGTATTTTCAAAAATTACATGAAAATATAAAAGGTTGCATATTTATGTATATGAATCATGAGTGTATATGCACACATATACTTATATGCTTTCATGTGCATCGCATGGCCGCATAGACGCATAGGAAACCTTGATGTGGTCTAGTTATATAGTAACTAGATCATAGTTTGAATTGCGCCATAGCGCGTAGCGCTGGCTACCCGCGCTATAGCGCCAAGTGTTTTTTTAATTTTTTTTAAAATACCATACTTAATATACCCTGTATTATGCAATCAATATTCAATATATTATAAATTAATAGTCAATACCATACTTAACTAAAGAGTAGTGATCAGGGTTAGGGGAGAAATGGGGGGAAATGGGGAGAAATGGGGAGAAATCGTGAATATAGAAGAGAAATGGGAGAAATAGGGTTTATAAACATTAACCCTATTTGGGTATTCGAGCGGATCCTGACCCGGATCCGCCTAAGGCCCACTACTCATAGCGCCGGTTACCCGCCCTATGGGGTATATAGCGTGCTATAACGCGCGCAACTCAAACTAAGAACTAGATATGTTGCCTCATAAGGTTGGTCTCCCTACTTCCATCGTTGATGTCTCCAAAGGGTGACAACATTTCTTTTTGTGACACTCCGATTCAAAGTAGAGACTGATGTTCTCAATGTCCTTAAGGATTACCTCAGGCAAGGTTCAAGATGCGCCTCTGCGCGATGCGCCACCACCTGGAGCACTTGAGCTTTTATGTGCTTTTGCGCGCAAAAGCGTGCCTTTGCGCCAGTGGCATTTTCGTAAATATATATAAAAATAAAGGTTTTTCATATATTTTTTTATATACCTAAAATATATCTACTTCATAAAATATATCAAAATAGTTAAAGTAGTTCAAAACACATAGACTAGTTCAAACTTGAAATACATAATACGATCTATAGGTGATCCTGTGTCTTCTTTAGCCATTTATAGAACAAATAATTTACATCTATAGGTTCAGGTTGGGGTTCACTCTCATTGTTTTCATTAAATTCAACCATTTCGAAAACCCTAAAAAAACAAATTAATTAAAAAAAAACACAACCCTAATCTCTGAAATGAGATGGAGAAAAAGATGAAGATTAAAAAAAAAATCGCATGCTAAGGGAGATGCGCCTGGCGCATCTCTCTTCCAAGGCGCATCGGCGCATATGCGTGCGCATCCGGAACTATGACCTCAGGTGTATGATATTATACATTGCGTTGTGACAATTTATGTATTTTTAAAAATGTTATCTTTCTTGGACACATGGTAAATCTTTGATTTTGTTCTAACAATTTTTTAAATTTTTTAATGTCACCCTTTTATCTATTGCATCTACAAATAGATGGCGTTTACGACTCTGAAAGCGGAGTATGCAAATGCGCAACTAGAATGTAATGCTGCAGATGAACGGGCAAAGATACTAGCATCTGAGGTCATTGGTTTAGAAGAAAAGGTATGTCCATTGTTTTGAGTTTTGACAATGTCCATATTTAAAATGCAGGAATTAGTTCTTCCTAAGTCATGTCTTCTAGGTTACACTGTCCATACTCTTAGCAGGAAGAATAACTTGTTAACACCAGATCAAAGTGATCTGATCCAATTGCATACTTGACCCAATCAGCCGATTCACTCTCGCTGATCTAGATCTGGATCTAGATTATTCACACTCGAGTTTGAGAGAAAAAGAGAAGGAAAAGAAGAACACCAGATTTTATAGTGATTCCACCCATGTTGGTGTACGTCCATTCTTGTATGATGTATATTGATGGTGTCTAACCTATTACACCGATAGATTAATCTGTTTTACAATCACTACTTAGATATATATATAGTGTATATTATCTTGGGCTGGATTTCAAGATAAGACTTATTAATTGGCCCATTAACGGGTACCAATTAATCAAACAATCTCCACACCTAATTCTACCTCCCAAGTAGCTTAAAACTCTAATACATACATCTAGGGCATAACTTAATTGACATACTGATCTGTCAAATAAGCATTCTTGTAAAATCTACTTTCTAACTGTCAATGTTTTCGATTGCTGTGGAGATTTTTTATATATTAAAAGATAAAGTTGATAGTCTATTTTTTAATAAAATACTTTGTGTGTTAGGCACTCAGATTAAGGTCTAATGAGTTGAAGTTGGAAAGACAGCTAGAGGGTTCTAGTGCTGAGATCAGATCCGGCAGGTATTCCCTTTTTCATCTTTTATTCCTCTCATGTTATCATTTTAACCATTTATTGAATAATTGAATCACAACTCAATAGTGGAGCTATGTCATCTCTTTGCAACATGCACTTCACCTATGAGGTTTTTGGCGGAACCAGGATTTGGCCGGACCCTAGTCAAACTTTTTAGAATTTCGTTGTATGTGGATTTTTTTTGCTTACTAAATGGGTCGAATAAAATTTTGGATTCAAGAAGTTCTGATTAATGTTTACTTGTTTAGGATTTATGTCCCCATTGAGTATCTAATTTATGGATTAAATCCATACACAATCACATATGGTAGACTACTTGACTATATTTGTTGCAAGTGAAATTTTCATTATAAAGCTGTTTCTGTGTACGTTTTTTAAGGAATCTTGCCATTTTTTGAGATGCAAGCAGTTAAATCTGATTTTAGTCATTTTTTTCACAGACGAAAATTGTCAAGTCTTGAAAAAGAATGCACTGATTTTCGGTCTACCATTGAAGCTCTTCAGGAAGGTAAGGATTATGTTATTCTCACGCCTATACTGTTTGATTTCTACTATTTGCTCGTAATGTTATGCCTCATAATTCCAACTTAAGCAAAGTCACATATACATTTTTTTCTTCATAAATGATGCATAGAGTGTCAAACGAGCCGAGCTTGATTTGGCCGGGTTCAAGCTCGGCTCGATAAGGAATTCCACAGGCTCGGGCTCGGGCTCGAGCTCGAAGCTTAGCTCTACAACCCAAAGCTTGGTTCGGAGCTTGATAAGCTCTCCTTAAAATCTCAGCCTACTAGTAATTTAACCATAAAATTAATTTTAAATATTATTTTGCAGTATGTGTGACTCCAACTCAACACCTTTTACTTAACATTTAAATGAATTAACCATTTAGCTATAACTTCTTTATGAAAATTTAATGAAAATATAATATATAATTTTATTATCGAGCTTACCGAGCCGAGCTCAATTTCATCAGTCAAAGCTTGGGCTTGGCTCGTTAAATTTAACGAGCCGAGCTAAACTTGACACCTAAATGATGCACATCTATTTACTACTTCAAAGAAACAACCCTTTACACCACTAAGCACTATAGCTATATGGGAGAGTGATGATGAGCCACAACCCAACTCCCTTATTTTTATCTTTATTTCTTCTTCAATTGTCCTGATAATACCGTCCATTTTCATTAATGTAAACCTTTACTTCTTGAAAAAAAGCAATATCCAGAAACCGGATGAAAAAGCTTGCTGCTTGTCAAAGCTTCTGGCTAGACGTAGAACTTTCCATAGGTAGAAATAACCGTTGATCCGATAAAAGTTCAAAAAGCAAGGGTGAGAGATGGGTGGAAAAGGAAAGTGAAATGTTTGATCATCTTTCTTCATTATTATTTTTTCAAAATATGAGAATTTTATGGAAGATCCCCACCTCATATATATCCAAAAAATCGATTTAGCATACTTCCAAATAGCGCAGCTATAGCGTTTTGCGCCGCTATATCGGATTTAGGAGAGTTGAAGTCAATAGAATTTTTTTTGCTTGAAGCAAAAGTTCTCATTAATGAAAATGGACATTGCCCTAAGTACAATTATAGAAGAAATAAAGATAAAAATAAGGGAAATCGTTTGTACCCATCTTCCATTGACACTCTCCTATCTAACTATGCTGCTATAGTACTTAGTGGTGTAGTAACAACTAACAAAGCACTTTGCCTCAGAAGGTTGATCTCCTAAACTTGCATAGTAGTCTCCTCCAACTATGAGCCACAGTTTTGTTGGGGGTATGTTGGTAATTTGGAAGTTATATGTGGAGCATGTTTAGGTGTGTATAATTGCAACCCTTATTGGGCCAATTATAAAGTAATTAATTGGGACCAACCCAATTAATATCACATTATATATATATCTTATGATTACATTACATTATAACCCTAATCGTGATTTGATTAATACAAAGCCATCACCACGACAGAAGAGAAAGGACATAGACATACACCATCTTGGGTGGAACCTCTATAAATCAGTGTTCTTTTCTTTTTTATTTCCTTATCGTCTAGCTAGGTAAATCGAGTGCCACCAACATTGTGAGGGAGTGTCAATCTTGGAGGTAATCAAGCCGTCGCTTGATTAACAAGTTTTTCCTAAAGATCTCCCGTCAATAAGAAAGACTAATCTTTCTAATAATCTCCTTAAATAATACTTTTGAAGGTGTAAGAGTTTGTTGTTTTATCCTTCTGTTTCTTTCGAACTAGATGTGCCAAGCAAGTCTCCCCACGACAATCCAATGAAGTCCCCATGGAGGTGAATGGTGAGTGATTTTTTGACAAGCCTCAGTGATGTCTCCAAGTCTTATTTCAGGATGTGTAAGGGTGAGGGATGAGGATGTTAGATATTTTTCAGATAATTTGGTTCAAGGTTTTACATGTGAGTAGGCGTTCATGACTTCATGCGATGGATTGGGTCGCATGAACGCCTAGGTTGCCTAGGCGTTACATAAATAAGATCGCCGGAATCGCCTTCGACGTTCGCTGGAGTTCACCGGAGGTGTCCGTTGCATGTTCTAGCCAGTCGCCAGAGGTGGAGGAAATGGCCTAAA
The DNA here is from genome assembly GCA_001185155.1 of Zostera marina. NCBI lineage: Eukaryota > Viridiplantae > Streptophyta > Magnoliopsida > Alismatales > Zosteraceae > Zostera > Zostera marina. Next base: position 305,658 of record LFYR01000958.1, on the reverse strand, counting down.
AAGAAGGTGGGAGGGTGGCTGGAAATTTGGGGGAAAGGAGAAGAAAATGGGAGAAAAATAAGGAGGTTAGGATTTTAAAACCCTATTCCCTCATTTTTAAATAATTTATTGGGTAATAAATGGGTTAGGCGGATTCGCCTAATCCGCCTAGCGCATGAAGGCAATCGCATGTAAAAGCTTGGTTTGGTTTAATAATTCGTGAGTTTGAGTAGGTTGTATCTTGAGAATTCGCAATTGAAAAAGATATGGTTGATTGATTCGTCTAGGAGGCATAAGGATTGGTCATTTGTTCCACATCTTCTCAACATAGAGAGAGTTTTGTGAGCTGTTTAGCTTTGACTCTCCTTAATTATTAGATAAACATTTCCCACTCCATCTTGACAAAATATTTTTTATGGGTTGGATGAGTTTCCAGTATTGATTAAAAGACTTTTTCTTTCCTGTATCGAGAGGTTTCCAATGGGGGAAACTTAAAATGTTATGTAGTTCAGAGTTGTCCTCACACACTTTGGAGAATGTGACGGTGCTTTTTTGTGTATTCACTTCTAGAATTGAAAAAAGGTGAATTCCTTTAGATGGACATGATGGTTTTAAGGATTTAGGATTGGCTTTAGAGAAGAAGCTGTCATCAACATACATAAGGTAAGATAGTGGAGGTGGCTCCATTCTCACCTCCCCCTCTATGAGTGTGCTAAGAACATCCATGACCATGGCAAAGAGAATAGGGGAGAGGTTTTCTTCTTCTATCAAATCCCTTTTTATTTTTAAAAGAGGAAGGAGAGACTTCCACTAAGACTGAAAAGGAGACAGGTTGTGCATTATTTGTATGACCACCTACCTAAAAATGTGATGGATGTAACTTCTGCCTCTTTAGAGAATAGAAGAGTGGAAGGCATATTTGAAAACAGTAAGGCACTTTATAAACAGGTGGTTGAATTTCTGCAAAAGAACAAACTAAAGTACAAAGAATAGGTTGATAAACATAGAAGATTTTAGAGCTTTAATGAAAGAGAGCCAAATAGCCAATGATGGTTCACTTGAAGGACAGATTCCCTGTGGGTACACACTCTTGAGAAATTGAGCCTTGTAAAATCTTGAGAAAGTACACTGACAATGCATATATCATAGACCTCCCAGAGGAATCCAACATGTCCCACCAGATCACAGTGCAGAACAATTGAGATTAATTGTATCCCAATTTCCCAAGTGGGGCAGCGGCAGCCTGATGTAGGCCATAATAATGTCCTTATAAATACGAGTAGACCCAATTATCCCAAAGAGGGGAGAGCACTATTTGTACAATTTTATAAGGTGTTCTTTTTTACTCTTTCTCTCTCTCTTTTTTTCCGATTCTTTTAGAAACTTATTTTCACATCAAATCTGGTGGAATTCAATCCGATTTCTACTGTTCTATTGATGGATTCTAATGGAGAGTTCACTGTTTGATCGGATCTTCATCTATTCTCAACTACATTTCTGTGAATTGGCTCCCCATTGAAAATTGACTGCAATGTTATGAAGGTCTTTAGCTAGAATAATTTAATAAGTTATCATAAATTAGTTTGTATTATGGTAGCATTGCTGTTTTCTACTTTTCTTTAATGAAAAATTTTCTTAACAAAAATAAAGTCGATTTTTCTGCAACATTATTTAATGTGTAAAAAGTATTATACTGAGTACATATGATATCTATTTGGTTTGTGGTGTCTTTTATTGAAGCTTTCTAAAAACAATTAATAGAATTTTCTGAATTCTGAATTCTGATGCATACCATCTTGCTCAGAGAAGAAGCTCTTGCAATCCAAAATCAGGATGGCAGCCTTAAATGAAAATGTCATTGCGCGCAATGATGGCGGACATGGAAAAAAAGATGCATTCACAATTACAGAGGATCTAGGTATGCAACTCTTTTATTGTGATTAAGGATTTATGCTTTTAGCCTTTTTTTGGCATATGCACATATATTTTGCCGAGATTGATCTTTTGCAATTCTAAGTTGTGTATTTTTAATCCCATGTTCTACTTTAAACATGGAGTCATGGACTAAATATTCTCAAACATGCTACCAAATTTCAGGATGGCAATATCAATCAAGAGGCCTGTATTGACTATTGCGTCCTAGGTGATTGATTGATTTGCTGTAAATCTTGATTTTTGGGTTTGGAGGTTCTTTTATAGAAAAAAAATGTTAAATATTTTTCCATTCAAATATTGTGATGACGTGATCTAACTTTAGAATAGAGAATATACCACAACATGAACAAAAAAAATTGGCTAAAGAGTAAAGGGCAATCTAGCAAATATGAATATATATTTTACCGTTTCCAACAAGTGTGACTGGTTTTTGTTATGGAAAAAGTGGAAACAAATGAGTTTTACCGTTTAACAAATTCTACAGTCTATAGACTAAAGTGTCATAGCTGCCGTCATCCATTAGAGATAGCGACATTTCAAGTTGCTCTGAAACTAATATACATGGCTATATAGGAAAGATTCAACGAGTATACTTATTTCCCAGTATTTTTTTCCTATCTTCTCTGTAATTAGGGCATTGTTCTTCATTTTATGAGAAGATTTAATTTCACCACAATTTTTTTTAATGTGATTTGACAAGTTCATCTGATGGTGAGATCTTGAGGGAACAAACAACTTGAGTTAAATTTTAATGGGATACAATCTCTGTATTAATATAAAATTCTTTCATAATGCTTTTCTTGTTATTTGATTAGTTATTTTCCTTTTAAATTATTTTGTTATTTGCAATAATGAATTATATTCTGTTTTTTTTGCAAATAAATTATATATATTCTGTTGCAATAATGTTATTTGCAAATATATATATGTTATTTGCAAATATTTTAATTATATTTTGTACTTGCATCAGTGTCATTAAAAAAATTCCAGTTTTCATGACATTCTTTGTTAACATAAAATATCAATTTTGCTACGAAATTATAAATGATGTGAGCATTGCATATGATTCTACATCCTATAAGAAACACAATCTTTCACAGATTGAAAAACAAGCTATACGCTCATGGAAGTCCATCCTCTTGAGGCTTCAGTCCTTGGCCAATTAGTCAGGGTCATAGCTGTATAAGAGATAGACAATGTTTTTACATTTACTGTACTAGCACTTCCCTATATTCTGCAATCTTGGGCTATGCCCAACCACTTTTCAGTAATGAAAATTTAATTTCTCAAAAAAAAAAATCAATTTTGCATTCCATGTTATTCCAGATGATGATATGGGAATGGATCTCGCAGAAACATCGTCTTTGAGAAATTCGTCAGAGGAAGCAGGATCATCATCGTTTACTACATTGTCAGAAGATACTTTTAGTTCTTCTTTGCAGCATAACAATGGAAACTATCTTTCAGATGCAACTGCCACAATACCAAATGACCAAATGAAAATGGTTTATAACATTAATTCTTTGATTTCGGAGGTATAGACTCCTTTCATTATTCAGGTTTGATTGTTTTTATTGCTATTATGCCAAAAAAATTGCCAGAGGTAATAAAGTAATACTTTATGCTTCCTGTTTTATTTGTGGAACTAATAATAACATTCTTCTTTCTCCTCAGCTAGCACTAGAAAAGGAAGAATTGTTACGAGCGTTGGCTGTTGAATCATCCAATACCTCAAAATTGAAGGTGTAAATATTTTATTTGCATTAATATGAATCATAAAGGAAACTACTGATAACAAACTACAAACATTAAAACTAACTAGAAAAAATAAACCAAACTATATAGACTAGGGCATATTCCTAAAATCGATAAGATTTCCTTATCATTTATATGTAGATAAGGGAGTATAAGAGTTCCTTAAGAAGTAATGCTGCCCACGGTAGGATGGAAAACAATGGTCCGTCCATGGTATGGAATGTAAAAATAAACATTATAAATAAGTAGTAGAGGAAAAATGAAAAGAGCAACTTTGCTCACCCAAACACTTGCCATATGTTTTAGGACAAAAAATGTATTATTCATACAACCATACCCTGCTATACTACTTGTATGCTTCAGAGAGTGGTGTTACGGTCAGGCTCACTGCTACACAGATATATCGGTATAGCTACAACAACTATAGTGGTTTGCTTTCTTTTTTCATTATACTGTTTTTTTAAGCAGTTAAAGCTTTTCATTATATTAATGAAGGACAATGTCTTGATTACAGATGGAGCAATAGTATAAACAGATAAAAATATGAAAATGAGTTGGAACTTCATTTAAACACTTTCCACACAACCACGCTGCCTAGTATTGAGATTCTAGGCCGTCTGCCTCCGGAGGTTGGTCCAAAGGATGACAAAAACATAGACCTCGGGTCTAAAAGAGTTGCTTATGTCATTTATAACTTCCTTGAGAACTGTTTTTGGTGGCCTGGATGTATGTTGTTGCCATCTTCTGTTTCTTTCTGCCCACATGTGCCAGCTCAAGGATCCAATCATTGTCTAATAAGCCCCAAATTTGAAAGTGATAAGTTAGCTTTTGGCATGTTTCAGTTAGGTTCCCTAGCCTGATGTCAGTGTGTGTGGTAGTAGGTACTGCTGGTATGTTCATGATTTTCCAGAGAGCATTGTTTAATTTTTCTACTATGTACCTCTCCTGGATCAAAAGCTTTCTTTAACGGGTGGATCCAAATCTGGCTAGGACATAGCAGTAACAGTACCATGTCCGTTATTTGGAAGTATTACTATAACCCTTTACCCACTTCTTCCTGGACTGTATCTGGCACATGCAAATGAATTAGAGATAAAGTCTTCCTGTAGTTCATGACTTATTGCCACCTGATGTGTCAGAGTACCTGGAAGAGATTATACAATCTGATGAAGAATTGAAGGCGAAACGGACTAGAATCCATTGGGATTATTTGCTAACGTATGAAATGAATATCGATTTCATTTTGAGATTGAAAAACTTCCACTGGGGAAGAGAAATACGTTGGGAGAACAGAAATACTTTGGAGATAACAGAAAAAATTAATTATCCTTTCATATTTCACACTCCGCTCCTTTTATAGTTCTCATGAAAGCGGCATTCAAGAAAATGTTATAATGACCGGTGATATTTAATGTCGTGCTTCTGTCAATTGCATAACACGACTGGGCAGTGATGTGGCAATGGCTACATCAATTAAATCCTGATATAGGAATTCATTGGTCAGCATTAAGTCGTCCTTAAGGGAACTATAAGTAACCTTGTTATGGTATTTGATGAGAGGTAAGACATCTATTTGCCAAAAGTTTTGAAATAATTGTGTTATGTTGTAAAACAATATATGCCTAAAAATCCTTGATTTGTCAGGTTCCTTTCCTTTTGGGGGGGGATATGTGTGATGAAGGTACGATTAAGACTTCTTAACATCCTTGGATAAAAAAATTCCACGTCTTTGTGGATAATGGTGCAGAGTGATTCATTGGAAGAATCAAGAATGCAGTATTGATTCCATCTGATATGGGATGTGTATAAGAGTTTAAATCCCATGACAATCATCTGAACTTTCCTCCAAGGTTGGCACTTGGTATTAAGCCTATTATTAGACAATATAACTACTAGTAATTAATAGCTCTTGTTAACAACCATGAGTTGCCCCTTGCAAAATTTGAGCTACCACCTTCATAAACCATAAATTCGACATCAAAAATTGTTGAATCTAAATGGAATGGAGGGGCTGAAAATAATATGTGAATATAATTAGGAACTAGGAAGTACTTCCTCTACATCAATTTGATCCTCTGGAAATTTTAATGACAGTTTTTTTATCTGAGGTTAATATGCTTTTACTTGTAAGAGTGATTTATGCACCAAACCTTTCTCAAATGCACTTCTTTTGATGTTAAAAGGATTTGAATAAGGAGCTGTCTCGGAATCTTGAGTCTCAAACCCAAAGGCTTGAGCTTTTAGCTTCTCAGAAAATGGTCAGTGAAAATGTTCATATTAGACCAGTTGATACCCGGAACACACAGGATACAGCAGAATATGCTGATGAAGGGGATGAGGTAACTTGCATGGAAACAAATTTATTACTTTTTTCATGCTAAAAAATACTTTGCTAAATGAGAAATATAGTTGGGAAGATGCATTTTATTAACCATATTAATAAGTACTTTTGGATATAATCTCATCACTCTGTTTTATTTTTATTTTCTTGTATCCTCTTTATGCATTTAAGGCATTGCCCCTCATTTCCTAATAAGAAAATTTAATTGCATAAAAATAGTATTTTTGACTTCGTTTTAAGTAATTTTTGTTATCATATTTATTTGGTTGTTTTGATTTCTGCATATTTTTCTATTATTGGCTGGGTAATATATGAATATATAACAATATGCTTAGATAGTTAGATTGTTCATCTAGAATTGTGCAACCAAACGGAGTATGAAAACGTAGATTGCTAAACTGAAATCTCAACTTATTATATAGTCAGGCACAACATACTAGTCATCTATGTGTTCTTAACTAGCATTCGCAACAAGGAGTTTAGATAAATAAAGATTTTATAGCCATACATACGGACATGTTCATTGTATAATAACAAATATCAATAACCTAGCATTCTTTAATTTCAGTGCACTGAATTGAAAAGTTGATGGTTTGTTCTTTTGATTATTTCTTAAACATTTCGATAGTTTACATGAAACTATAACAATTAATGAATTCAAAATTGATTGGATTGTTTACAACCATTTGGTAGATCTAGTAAAATAAAATAACATGTTAAACAAAATTGTTGGTTTTGAATTATTTAATCATTATTCTCTACGAATATGTTCATTATCCTCATTATAACGTTTATATTTTATAGTATTAAACATAATTTAAGATGTACTTGCTTGTATCTTTATCTGGTGTTTTTTGTTTGACTTGTTCATTGAATGATAATAGGTTGTCGAAAGAGTGATAGGATGGATTATGAAGCTCTTTCCTGGAGGTCCATCAAAACGTCGAATTAGCAAGCTTGTTTGATTTGGCAAAAAGAAGGAACACTTCAGTTCTCCGATAGTCAATCATTGACTTGTTAAGCAGTGTGGTTTGTCCACTATATATCCTCTTCCATAATTCCATTTACATTGTCAATTCTTTTTTTACAGAAAAATATAGATTATGATAAATACCATATAAAACAGTCGGGTATTGTTATTTGTTACAGAAGGAATAAATGTCACGATCCTGACGTGTTTGTTATCTATATTTTATCATTTGTCCATCTAAACGATAAAACTGTAATTCTCTATGACAAATATTCATTATCTAGTTAGTAGTTAGTATCAATGTAAAAAGTATGGCTGATAGCATATGTTTAAATGTATAATATTTTTAAAGTTGAAGTGTAATCATCAGTTCTTTATTGATAATTTCAATTCAATCTGATTTCCTCTGATTCACTTACCAGTTACACAATATTTGTTAAATCACCAAAACTCTATTGATTTTGTCCTGCAGCTGCAGGGCTGCTTTATTTGCGTCCCTATTCATAACTGGTTTTTTTTACATATTTTCTCATTATAGCATTTGACACAAAAAATCTAGTGTATATTAATATGTTTGGATTTGACTGTTGTAAGATTTTTGGCTATGAATAATGATTGATTTATACGTTATGCTTATACTAGGAGAGTTAATATCTCATTTTTAATTCTCTGAATAAATCAGTCAGTTTTGTACAACTTTTGCCTATTAGCTCTAGTTTTGACTGTAGTTTTAATTTGTACAACTTTTGAATAAATCAGTACGTTATACTTAGTTTTGTACAAATATATCATGGACACCATGTTTCAAAAGAACATGGTGTCCAGAGAACATGGTGTCCATGATATATTTCTGTGTTTTATTTTTACCACCAAAACATCCAATTCCTTGTTAAATGCATGCATGTCTGATTGTCTGACTTCTGATATTGTTTTTTTTAAACCAAGTGCTGATCACGTCTCTCTTTCTATATAAACAATATTATTATCATGCAGTTCGAGTAGTACTACAGTTAACAAACCACAAACATGGTTCTTTCTTCATCATCCGTCCATCTCCTACTCTCCCTTCTCCTTCATCTAATCGTTATTGCTGTTAAAAGTAGTGATGTAGTTCCTCAAATGTCTGATATTTCAGACTACGTTCCTTCAGTCGGAGAAGAACTCTGGGAGGAGCATTATGTGACAAGTTGTCCCAACATGCAGACAATCATCCAGTCGAAAATCGACGAATGGACAGCCAAAGATCCCACTCTAGCTCCGAGCCTTATCAGACTTCATTACATGGATTGTGCAGTGAGGGTGAGCTTAATTATTTATAACTGTATATATGCGGTTGAGGGTGAGCTTAACCATGTGAAATATATATATAGGGATGCGATGGATCGATACTGTTGGATAATCCCAGCAGCGAGAGGACTGCACCTCAAGCAAGAGGATTAAGGGGGTTTCAAGTGATAGATGATATAAAAAATGAACTGGAGAGACAGTGTCCTGAGACGGTGTCATGTGCCGATATTCTTTCGACCGTCGCTCGAGACGCCACGGTGAAGGTCGGAGGACCATTCTGGTCGATGTCGTATGGTAGAAAAGATGGATTTATTTCCAAGGCGGAGGAGATGTCACTAGTTCCCATGGGATACGAGAATGTCACATATCTCATCGAGTTCTTCCAATCCAAAGGACTGAACATGGTTGACCTGGTTGTGTTGTCAGGAGCTCACACCATAGGAAGAGCCACCTGTGATGCCATCCAAGATAGGATCTTTAACTTCAAGGCCACCGGTAAAGCCGACCCATCTATTAAACCACAGTATCTAGACTTCTTGAAAAGGAAGTGCAGATGGGGTTCGGATTACGTCCATCTTGATCCCACCACACCCAACACCTTCGATAATAAATATTACAAGAACATACAAGCCGGAATGAGTACGTTGGCTACTGATCACTCTCTCAAAATAGACTCCCGGACGTCACCGCTAATCAACGTTTTCGCCGAAAGCGACTGGCTGTTCCACCAGCAATTCGCCGTATCCATGATCAACCTCGGTGATACTGATATTCTCACCGGAGATGATGAGGGAGAGATTCGCGTCAACTGCAACTACGTCAATCAATAATATTTCTTTGATCCAAGACGCTTAATTAATTAATTATAGTCTTCCTACTTTGTGATTTTTCAAAACTATTATATAAAATCACATAGCCTAAATCTCAAGACCGGATATGGCATATGCATGTAAATAGATAATCACTTGGCCTTTATTAATTATATTTAAATTTTATAATTAAGCTAGCTAGCTAGCTTTTTTAATTAGTTTTAATCAATGGGTTAATTTTATTAACAACAAGCCATCGTACAGTTAGCATATATATATATATAAAACAACAAAAAGATGGAATATATACTCTATTCTAGAATTAATGTAGTAGCAACTTAGTAATTAGTGTGTATGTATGTATATATGTATGTATAGAAATTTACAATATCTTACACAAAATTTTCGATGCGTAGGAATCGCATGTATCCACAATCCACTTCTAGTGACCACCTTTTTTATATACTTTCCGTGAGTTCATCATCGATCCCAGGTCAAAGATCGATAAATGAAAGGTGTACGTACATGCATGCATGGTTTAAATAGATCACCAAATCCATTTTTAAACATGCATGCTCATTAGAATTAATTAAGTTGGTATACTAATTAAATGTATAATAAAGATTGTGTTAAGAAGGAACATACGCCCGAACAACATCGATGATCGGAATCCGGCATACCGGACATCTTCCGCTGCTCCATTGCAGTTTAGTGCCACATTCAAAGCAAGTGCACATGTGTCCACACCTGAAACAAACAAACATCAATAACACAGCTAACTCTAGCTAGCTAGCTCGAAAAGATCACACGATATATATATACCTGTAGATTAGCGAATCCACTTGCTTTCCATAGCAAATGTAGCAATTGCCTTTCTGTACAGGCTCCCATTGGGAAGATAATACATTCCCACTTGAAGCTGCAGTCTCAAATAACTTCTTCTTCATTTAATCGGAATCCTAAATTAAAGCACTTGTTAATTTAGTTGCACTCACCTGAGCGCCGAAGAACTGTATTGTCCTCAATGGGAGAGTGAAGCGTGTTCTTCTGCATACAACATGCAACCAACTTGCGCAATTGTTTCATTTCGTTACGTACGTCGGCAATTTCGGTTCTCAAACCAAGCGCAATGTGTAGAACATCCATTTCCTGAAAATCAGATATAACACGCTTCAGGTGAGACCATGTAAGCTGAAATCTTTCTATTTCTTAATTATTCCTCATCCATTGCAATATATAGCATGCATGCCTGGCCTAGCCTGCACACACACAACTATGTGAATCGATCACTTGTCTCGTCATGCATACATACATGGCCTCACCTGAAACTACCCTTATATACACACGATCAGCTGAATATATTAACTCACAATAAGAGGTTGAGGAATCTCGTTATCCACAGATCCAGAATCTTGGGGATGTACGGGCTGTCCATCATCTACAAGCCCAGGATCGTGGGTTTGTATAGGTTCTTCTTCTTCTATATACTCTTCTATGATGTCGTTCTCTTCAGCTTCAGATTCAGCCATTCTTTGATTTTGTATACAAGATAGCATGAGTTTATTCAATTTCATTGGGAAATCACTTGAGAGAGATGTTGTTACTGTACGTCTGTGCAGTGCAAAGGAAAATTGACAATATAATTAGTTTAGAAGATGATAGATCGATGTATATATGATGTACCTTACTAATTAATTATATTACCTCTCAAGAAGTTGACGAAGTTCTGAATTATCAGAGAATGTTTCAAGTAAATCACTGTACATTGCTTCTCTATACTCGTCATCCTGCAAGATTATGTGTGAAGAATAAACATGATCATCAGTTAACCACATATCATCATGATCAGCTTCTTCGATTGGATGATTAAGGTCCGTGTATGGTGGTTCCTCTTGACCATTGGGTTTTTCCCAATCAACTCTGCCCATCCTTGGGCTCCCTTCCTCCCAAGAAAGATCCAAGTGCCGATTGCCTTCTTGTTCACTTTCAGAAGCAGGGTAATCTTCTTCTGCTTGATGATTCAACACCTCGGCCCGTTGATTTTGGTTTTCGTTTTCATCTTCAATGGCCGATGATCTGGATTCACAAGTTTCGGAATCGATTGAAATTGGGCTGTCAGCTGGAAGAAGAATATTATCCTTCTTTTTATAAACAGGTGCCGATTTGCATGTCTCTAATTGCTGTTGATGTTTTTGTCTGGTTTCACTACATTTGGAATCCAAACAGATTTTCTGTTTGAAAGGAATGTGACAGGATTGCGTATGCATGGGCCTGGGACTGAATTGTTGTCTGAATTCAAGAAGGAAAATTGTTTTGTTTCATGCAACTTGACTAAGCAACACGTACTGTTGATCTAATCGATCTCCTAATCAATTACCTTAGAAGCAAAATAGGAATCCGACAATTTAATTGATCTAATTCTTGTCTAGTCGATTGAGGGCGGAGATTCTGATCTGCTTTCTGGTTCTGCATCGATTTGTATTTAAGAAAACTCTGCAGCAAATTAAATATCCATGTATGCAATCCATTCAATCAATAAATCAAACAGATTCTGAGTAACTGCAGAATTAACAATTAGAACTCACATTGAGCTTCTTCCTATGAGCAAACCCTGAAACGGCATGCTTTTGCTTCATGCAATCGATCTCATTCTTCCTCTCACATTCCAACTTTTCAAACAATTTCTGAGTGATATGCCTTCCTCTAACCTTCAACAGGTGATTGCCATCCAAAATCCCAGCACCACCAAAAGCCCTCTCCTTCTCCCTTTTCTTCAATGATCCTTGTTCCCTATCACTCTCGACCGTCAAATCCGATTCCCAACCGGTGACGTCATCACACGCCTCCCAACTACCGTTCCTCTCCTCGAACACCAAATGTTGCTGATTACCTTTATTCGTCGGACTGATGGCCTCCGCCTCCATTACTCGCCACATCTGTATCAAATCCCCAACCTTCCCACTACCGCCGGAAGATGTACCGGATACTTCCGTTTCGAGACTTCTTGATTTAGGCGAAGATTCTGACTGTTGTGTAGGAGGCGAATTAGGCGTTGACGTATTTATGAGGTGAGGACGAATAGGTCTCAGATCACACCACGGGTCGTGACTCTGATCGTGATCGATCCGGGGCATGGTGGCCACGGAAGACGACGCCATAGAGAAACGGAGATCCCAAGGAAACAAGATTGTGGTGGTTTTGGTTCCATAAAAATAGGATGAGGGATTTTTTTTTATGTGGGTGCCAATTTTCAAGGCGGGAAATGACAAGAGAGTTGACCCCGGATTTTGGCATGCACGGAGATTTTACTAACTATAATTATGGAATGTTCTATTTTTTGTCGTTTTCCATCATACACAACACGTTGTTCAATACACTTTTCATGTTCGACTATTCAAACGGTCAACTGTCAACCGTTAACGGTTAATAACCTAGGATATTCTTCAACATTCCATAAGGATTAAGGATACCAATTAACCAAGTTTTTTTTTTTTTTTGAATAAGTTGCTTAATATATTTAGAGAAAAAAATTAAGGTTTACAGAAGTTCAATACACAAAAATAATTGATTTAAATATAGTTATAATTACTTTCTACTTACTCTCTATCTAAGAAGAGGAGTTTGCCCGACAGATAATCAATCTTAACTCTTCTTCTTCCACCATGTTGTGAATCAGCAACTGAAGAACATCCCATTGGTGCAATGTCCTCATTTCCGCGTTTCTCTTGTGTGACTTTTTGAATTTTTCTTCCTTAAAACCGATACCTCTGAATCTGGTCAATCTAAATATTTAAATTCTGGAAAAATAAAACTAAAAAAATACAAAACAGAAAATATGAATTAAAAATAGTAAAAAAATAATAAAAATATCTTAAATCTAATTAGATAATAATTTAAAATTAACATAATTGCATTTTTTTTAAGATCAACATGTACCCGGAAATGATTGAGAATTTTGGTCGGGAAGGAGAAATTTTGGTCGGGTATGAAAATCGTCCTTGTATTGAAAATAAAAGATTTGTTTATAAAGCTAATTAATACCTTTAATTAATGCTAAAGAAATGATCAAATCCTCAAGAAATTTAGAGGCTATAACATCAAGTGGTTCCAACAAGAATTGGATCTTTTACAAATTAAATGATGTGTATTAGTTGATTAATTAAGGCACTAAACAGGTCTTAATAATCTAAACAGAAAAACTAATAACTAAACTGAATAAATGACCTAGATTAAATAAATAAACCTTATAACATGTTTAATCAATTTTCTATTAAGTTTTTATGTGCAGACAATTCCATCTAGACTCATAAAAGCGTTATAATAAAGTCAAAGGTTAAAGTTGCAAATGTTTCAATAAATGGAAAACGGGCTAATTCGACTGAGCCAAAGAAATGAGTCGGTTTCTGTTTATTTGTTAGTTTAATATAAATGTAGATTAATTGCTTATATAAACCTTAACAGTGTAATCATTGAATTAATTAATTGAACATATTCTTCCACTAATATAATTTCGTATTAACGGTTTCACATACTCACAGTGACCGTTGGTACAGTATAAAGCTACATTCTTCCCCCTTTCTCCTTTCTTCCAATCCGGCGCGACGACTCCGGCCTTCTCGCGTCTCAATCCGTTCGCAGGCGCACCGACATTACATCAGTTAATATGGTATCAGAGCAATTCTAAAAAATCGTTTGAGGTTCAACGTGATGATATTCTGAATAGTCATTCAGAAGATATAAATCACTTGATTGTTAATTCAAACCAACCAACGAGCAGTCCAAAAGAAAATTCTTGTGAATACACAAGAAATCTGGATATAAGTTTTGATAATACAGAAAACAACCCAAAAGATTTTTTCTTAGATAATAATGCTTTGGACAATGATGTTGTTTATTCAAAGAGCAACTCAAAAAAGAAAACTTCTGAATTTATAGAAGAAAATAATATAGATATCAATCGACCAGAGAATATCTCAAAACAAAATGCTCTGGACAAGGGTCTAAAAATAATAAACAAAAAAACATCCCAAAATAAAACAAATCAGAAAACTAGCCTATATGGTAGAAAAATAACCAAACCAAAACAATTCCAAGACTATTATCTTAAAAATGAAAAAGACTATCACGAGTCAAAATATCCCATGTGTAAAAATGTTTCTTATCATAGGATAAGTAAACAACAAAAATATTTTTTAAAACAAATAACCATATATACATGATGAACCTAATTCATTCAGTGAGGCTTCAAAAGACCCAAATTGGGTTGAAGCAATGCAAAAATAAATGAAAGCTCTCATTGAGAACAATACATGGACACTAGCTGAAATTCCAAAAGATAGAAAATCCATAGAATCTAAATGGATTTATAAGATAAAATACAAGCCAAATGGTGAAATAGAAAGATACAAAACAAGGCTAGTAGCCAAAGGCTTCACACAAAAAGAAGAATTTGATTTTTTTTAAAACCTTTGCACCAATAGTTAAAATGGTGACAATTAAAACAATCATAACTGTGGAAGTTATGAAAAATTGGAATTTATACCAATTAGATGTTAACAATGCATTTCTTCATGGTGAATTACATGAAGAAGTGTATTTAAAACCACTCCAAGGTTTACTAAAAGAAGGAGATAAAAGGACGTGTAAACTAAACATGTCCTTGTATGGACTAAAACAGGTCTCAAGGAACTGGTTTGAAAAATTAAGGGGTGTCTTGTTAGATATTGGTGATTATTCACTATTTATAAGAGAGAGAAAATCAAAATATTCTATATATTTAGTATATGTGGATGATATAATAATAACAGGAAGTAATTAGCTAGAAATTGATATAATTAAAATTCAATTAGCTAGAAAACCAATTCAAGCTAGCTAAAAGATCTAGGAAGGCTCAACTATTTCTTAGGCATTGAAGTTTCATACTCCAACAAAGGAGTATATCTCTCACAAAGGAAGTATGCTCTAGGAATTCTAAAGGATTGTGGGCTCTCAGGAGCAAAACCTTCCAAAATACCCATGGAGAGACACATAGACATCAAAGATGATAAATCATCCAAAATTCAGAACCCAACCTTCTATAGGAAGATAGTGGGAAAGCTAATATACTAAACATCACAAGACCAGACATTAGTTTCTCAGTAAACTTGCTAAGCCAATTCATGCATGAACCAAGAGAAATACATCTTCATGTTCTATTCAAATTAATTAAATATATCAAAAATGCACCTTGTCAAGGGCTAATATATAATAAAACTGAAAACTTGGCTATAAAAGGATATTGTAATGCTGATTGGGCATCATGCCAATTGCCAAATTAGTAGGAAATCCTTGACAAGATTTTACATAATGTTGGGGGACTCATTGATATCATGGAAAATTAAGAAGCAAATATCAGTGGCAAAGTCATCTTGTGAAGTATAGAGCAATTGCTCAAACCACATGTGAGATAGTATGGCTTCACCAATTAATGGATGAACTGAAAATTAAAATAAGGAAGCCAACTATACTCTTTTGTGATAATAAATCTGTCATTTATTTGACAAATAATTCAGTTTTTTATGAGAGAACTAAACACATAGAAATAGACTGTCATTTTATAAGAGAAATGATAAATCAAGAGAAGATATTATTAAAATATGTAGGAATTATGTTTCAATTGGCTGATTTTTTAAACTAAAGCTCTTGGTGATAAATAGATCACCATTACTCATTCCAAGCTTGAAATACTCAACATATACTCCAAGGCTTGAGGGGGGGGGGTAAAAAAATAACTATCAAGGAATTAGTTGATTAATTAAGGCACTAAACAGGTCTTAATAATCTAAACAGAGAAACTAAAAATTAAACTGAATAAATGACCTAGATTAAATAAATAAACCTTATAATATTTTAATCAATTTTCTATTAAGTTTCTATGTGCAGACAATTTCACCCAAACTTATAAAAGCATTATAATAAAGTCGAAGGTTAAAGTTGCAAATGTTTCAATAAATGAAAAACGGGCTAATTAATTGTAGATTATTTGGTTTCTATTTATTTGTTAGTTTAATGTAAATGTAGATTAGTTGTTTATATAAACCTTAACAGTGTAATCATTGAATTAATTAATTGAAGCTAATCTTCCACTAATATAATTTCGTATTAACGGTCTCACGGTGACCGTTGGTACAGTGTGAACCTATATTCTCCCTCCTTTCTCCTTTCTTCCAATTCGGCACGACGACTCCGGCCATCTCGCGTCTCAATCCGTTCACAGGCGTCGGCATTGCATCATGTACACACATTACTAGGAAATATGGTTACGCCCACGGCCTAGATCAGTGGCCCTTTGATCAAATCTGTGGCTAAATCAATTTAGCCACTGGAAAGGTCGTGGGCATAGGTTTGGTGGTACTGTTTTTTAGCCATGGAATCGATTTTCCGTGGCCGTGGGCGTAGCCCTGTTTTCTTGTAGTGACAACTCCTTTCTCTGAGGGCAACTACTTGGTCTGGAAGAATCAGTTTGAAGGGGTGTTGTTTGTACATGAATTTTATTTCGGGCAAGCTTTCTACTCCAGCTATGAGTTTAGAAGATGCATGAGACAGAAAATCCGACATACAAATCATATACGAGAAATGATGGTATTGTGTTGTGCTAGATTAAAGCAACAATAAGCAAGGAGGTTCAACCATTGCTACTAGCGTGTAAAACTGCAGTTACGACATGGCGATTGTTAGAAACTGATATCTCACCTATTGACAAGAACCAGATTCAATCTTTAAAAGATGAGATGATTTCTTTGAAGAAAATTGTCAACATTACAATGGAGTATCTTTTAAAATTTAAAAGTATCAAATACTCAATGAAGGACTCATGGAAGAATTATGAATGCAATTCTAGCAGTATTGAAGCAAACAAAGAGTCTAGCTAAGTGGAGAACTGCTATGCTGGAAGAGTTAAAAGCCCTGAAAATAAACAACACATGGACTCTTGTTCCTAGAAACTGAGTATAGTAGGATGTAGATGAATGTTCAAAATTAAGAAAAAGCTAGATTAGTAGCTAAAGACTATAATCAGTGATGATACCCCTAGTCCATCAGTCCAGGACCAGGGCTGATGGGCCCAGTAAAGTAAGTAGAAGAGGGAGACCCATGCCGCCCGACGGGTTTTTAGTCCGGATGGGCCGGTCGGGTCAATCCACCGGGGCAGATGGGTCTAACCTAAACAGGTCTTCCGGGTCCAAACAGTTGTTAACCTGAAAGTGTATAAATACCCCTAGGGGTGGAGTGTAAAAGGGGGGGGAACATTTGTTACTTGTAAGATTGTCCAGTGTATACTTTATACCATACGATCAGTGGTGAACCTGACGTAAAATGGATTCAGAGCAACCAGAGCGAGTAATTCAGATGGAGGAAAATTTAGGAATCACAACGGCGGTGGAGGCGAATGGAGAAGATCAACAACCACCGGTCCCTACTGAAAATTACATTTTAGAGGAATTGAACCGATGCGTGTGGAGGAAAACATTGATCGAAGAGGCGCCTTACCGTCCTCAACTGCAAACGTGGGAAAATCCTTGGCATGTTGACAAACCAGCGCCAAGGGATAATGTGTCTATAAGTTAGTTGGGACAAAGTCGATCAAGGTCAAGATCACCCGAGCAACACAGGAACGAACAAATGGGATATAGAAGAGCATTTCGCAAACCGCAAAATGGAAGGAAGGATCGACTCCTTTTGATTATCACGGAGTTGCAAAACAATCAGAGGCAACTGCAAAAGCGAATGTTATCACTAACGGACAGAAATACACAGGGAAGTGATAGGGCACCCGTGCGCCCATCAATCGGCTACTTAGACCAACCCATACCAACAGGCGGTGAAGAAGCCCTAGAGGGCCCCGAAGATGACTATGTACGATGGAATCACAGACCCAGGGGATCATATTCACTCGTTCCGTACGGAAATGGAGGATACTACGAGGCGAAAGGATATTTGATGGTAAGGAACAAAAGCCCGTATGGTAAGTTTTATCTCAATACAAACACCTTTATATATATTTGTTTACAAAATGAGGTCGAAAGAGCAAACGAGGCCACCCGCCACAAAATGCCGTAGGGCGACGAGGTCGAAAGAGCAAACGAGGCCACCCGCCACAAAATGCCGTAGGGCGACGAGGTCGAAAGAGCAAACGAGGCCACCCGTCACAAAATGTCGTAGGGCAAAGAGGTCAAAAGCAAGCAAGACCGAGCCATAAAAACAGTCGTAGGGTAATAAACTGTAAAGAAATAGGGTCGAAAGCAAACAAGGTTACACGCTGCAAAATGTCGTAGGGCAATAAAGTCGGAAGATCAAAAACCACAAAAGACGCCGCACGGACTGAGGTTACAAAACCAAAAGAAGGCAAAGGGGATTAACGGAAGAAAAGGAATGTAATACCACTCGGTAAAAGAAAGTAAAGTGAAGTGAAGCAAAGTACAAAATAAAGCAACATAGCACAAAGTACGTTACAAAAAAAAAGAGATTCATTCATCTTCATCACCCCTAAACTCTTGAAGAGTCTTCGGCCAGGGAGGATGTTCCTTAGGGATCTTATCTACTTGCCACTGTTCCCACTGGGGGGGATTTACAGGAACAACAACTGACTCAAACTGTGAATCCCGGAGGTTCACCATGTCTCGCTCATGAATCATACCTTCAACAAAATTCTTGAAACGAGCACGCTTGTTCTGATTAGTAACAACCTTGGCACGCTCAGTAAAAGTTATCTTCGCGTTCTCAATATCTTTTTCAATTGACACAACCCGAGCGGTCGCATCGTCCCTCTCCTTTCTAAGGGATTCATTCTCAGAGTGACTAAGAGAGCTCATTGGTCAGACGGGTGACTTCGGATAAGGCATCATTCAATTGGCGTGTTCGTAGGGAATGCAAGTAATCCGACAGTACGAATCGAACTGCTCGTGCCAACCCGTGCCGTGCGTCTATTATTTCCGTACGAGTAGTCCGACAACAGGAAGGAATGCAACATTGGCCGTGCGTCCATTATGTCCGCAGGGAATGTAAAACTGTCAAGCGAGCTTCGAACGAAATTATTAAGGTCCTGATCGGCAAGCGGTTAACCCAGGAACAAGGAAGAACTGAGATTAAGCAAAAAAAAAAAGAGAAAATCCGAAAGGAAGCAGAAAAGGAATTGAAATAATTTTTCATACAGTAAGTAGGGAGCAGGAAATTACATCACTGCAATTGTATCGAAAACAAAATTCAAAGTATGGTGGTAAAGTATTAGTACGTAAAGATAAAAGAAAACACGCTATCTCGCTCACAGGTGAACTCGCAAAAAAAAAGCTACAGGAAGGCAAAAAAAAAACATTCAAGTATGAATCAAGAAAAACACACTGAAAACATGCCCCCGCGAGGGGGACATTCATGACGCCCATCAGGTCGGCCCGCGTGAGAGAAAATGACGAAGATCGGTCGGGGGGAGATCAGGGAACGCACGACCATCACGCTGTCTGCGTCCCCAACGGTGCCTGACGGAAGGTGCAGCAGAACGATCGGTAGAGGAAAGCGCGACAGCAACAGGAACTCCGGCCAACAGTGGCGGCAGTAAGTGCAGGAACTTCAAACGGAGCAGCACGATTTTCAACTACAACAACATCACTTTCAACCTGTCGAAGAACAGAAAGGCGACACTGAATGGCTAAAAGCAGAGAGTTAATGCGATGGCTCTCAGTAGCAGCAAGAGCACGAGCTTCCTCTCCATGAAGAATGAGGTTCTCAGACCAATTAGCAGCCTGTCGATGCACTAACTCACGACCGAACTCCTCCAAAACAGAGAGTATAGACATGATGGGTTTATGGAAATAATTGAAGAAAAGAAGAATTTATAGGTTGAAGGAGGGGGGGAGTACTGATGATACCCTTAGTCCATCAGTCCAGACCCATTCAGGACTAGAGCTGATAGGCCCAGTAAAGTAAGTAGAAGAGAGTTAATGCGATGGCTCTCAGTAGCAGAGAGCACGAGCTTCCTCTCCATGAAGAATGAGGTTCTCAGACCAAGCAGCCTGTCGATGCACTAACTTACGACCGAACTCCTCCAAAACAGAGAGTATAGACATGATGGGTTTATGGAAATAATTGAAGAAAAGAAGAATTTATAGGTCGAAGGAGGGGGGGAGTACTGATGATACCCTTAGTCCATCAGTCCAGGCCCATTCAGGACCAGGGCTGATAGGCCCAGTAAAGTAAGCAGAAGAGGGAGACCCATGCCGCCCGACGGTTTTTTAGTCCAGACGGGGACCCATGCCGCCCAACGGGGGTTCAGTCCGGACGAGCCGGTCGGGTCAATCCATCGGGCAGATGGGTCTAACCTAAACGGGTCTTACGGGTCCAAACAGTTGTTAACCTGAAAGTGTATAAATACCCCTAGGGGTGGAGTGTAAAAGGGGGGGAAAACAGTTGTTACTTGTAAGATTGTTTAGTGTATACTTTCTATCATATGATCAATCAGGAAAAAGGAGTGGTTTTTACATATACTTATAGTCATGTTATTAGGATGAATATAGTAAGAGCATAACTGACATTTTTGATACTTATATCAATTGTTGTGACACATAATTGGCATTTGAGACAATTGGACATCAAAAATGTGTTTCGCAATGAGTATCTAAATGAGACAGTTTACATAAACAATCAATTGGACATCAAAATAAAGATCATCCTGAAGATGTATGTCTCTTGCATGAAGCCTTATAAGGTTTGAAATAAGTTCCAAGAGCTTGGTATTCGAGGCTACATAATTTTTTTAGTGAAAAATAATTTTCAAAGAGTTTTAATTACAGATTCTTCACTATATTTTAAAATAAGTGATAATTCTAAAATCTATATATTAGTATAAGTAGATCGGTAGATGATATTATTATTACTGGAAATTCAAAAACAGAAGCCGGTAGTTAAATGTATAAAGATAATTTGTGAACAATTTGCATGCCGGGATTTAAGATTACTCAATTTTTTCTTAGGTATGAAATATACTAGACAAGGAAAATCCCTGATGTTTAGTCAAGAGAATTATATCTCAGATGTACTCAAAAAAATCAGTATGAGGGATTAAACTAAGTAAAACTCCAATGGTTTTGAATCCTAAGTTACATAAAAAGTTAAGAAATCTCATAGATTTTTCCTTGTCCCTCAAATTTTTCCTTGTCAAAGTAAGTCGGTTCGTCACCTGTTCTGTCGGATGCCCTACGAGATCTCTATCTCATCCATCCATGTTTTTATATTAGTCGATTCCAATGTTTCCCATACAAATTAAAACACATTTTTCGATTCAATAACAATAAGATTTATCTTTTATATTCTCCCGTTCCACTCCATCTTACCAAATAAACCACCACTCGTATCGTCTCCTCATCTGTCAAATTATTCATTGTCACTGTTCGGTTTGTAATTTTGATCGATCCATGTCAAGAATTCGTGCTTGACGGTTTCAACAGATGTTATCTGGTCTCTGACTATGCCAAATTTGCAAACCATGTATTTCCATGTAACTAACTATTTATGAACTAATGTAAGTCATTAGACACTACTTTATGGACGGAGGGTTAACAACGTAAATGACTATTTTTTTTTAATTTTTTTTTAATGCAATTTATCTTTTAGCGTTCAAAAAGAAATTGGAGTATACATTGGAGTATACATGGGTGGAGATTTGCTCCTCCTCATCCACCCTCTCCACCTCCGCCTCATGGATCGTCGAGGGAATTAAGTCGAGTGCCAGTTGGAGTCTTCGTAATACGTGGAACATAAAAGTACGATGAATCCGTTGGGATCAACTCTACCACCAGTGTCGTCTTCTCACAGCTGATGTACGTGGTCGGAGTTTTAAATGGTAATAAAAAATCCTCAATAGCTTAAAATAAGAGTAGGGAGTATGACCATTTTTCATCCTTAATCTATTTACATGTAAATTATTAAAAGATGAAACAATGAATCTTTATTTTTAAACTATCTATAGCAAAAGCGGAGGCGGTCAGAAATAGAACAAAATTGAGGGTCTGACCCCTTTCTTTCCACTGGGGCAGGGAACGGGTCGACCCGTATCAAAGTAAATTAAAAAAAAATGATCAAATGTTGAATTATAAAAAAAAATCCAAAAAAATCTTGAAAAATCAAATGGGGATATAGATTTAAGATTTGATAATTTATGTGGCATTCCAAAAATAGAAGGCGCGGAATATTAAATAATGTTACGAGCAAAATCATCAAACCCCTCTATTTTTTTCACCTGTTGTTCGCAGTTCGCACTCCAACCGAGCAACCAATCACTCTGGCATTTCGTCTCTCCATGGCGCAGAACACCACCACCACCGCTACATCGTCATCGATAACCCCATCATCTCAATCACTTCTCCCTCCTCCATCAGGCTGCCAGGTGCGTTGTGCAGGTTGTCACTGGATCCTAACTGTCGCATCGGGAATGACGGAGTTCAGTTGTCCTAAGTGCCAACTTCCCCAGATGCTCCCGCCGGAACTAATGATCCCTGGTCGAAGACCCCCTCCACCTGCCCAAGGCATCGATCCGACCAAGATTCAGCTCCCTTGTGCCCGCTGCAAAGCGATTCTCAATGTCCCTCACGGGCTCACCCGTTTCGCTTGCCCGCAATGCGGAGTTGACCTTGCCGTTGATATGTCAAAGTTGCATAACTACATGTCTGTGGCGGGCTCTGCGTTGGGGACAGGTCAGGGTTTTGTTAATCCAGGTAACTTATCGGAGCCGGAGCCGGAGGCGATCGAGGAGATTGACGAGGTATTTTTTTTGACGTGTTCTGGGAACGATGTTTCTTTTTCCTGTTTTGTCGGTTGTCGTTGGGATTTTATGTTTTTCGTTGTGATCAGTAATCAGTGAGTTAAAATGAGCCACCGGGATTACATACATTGCCTCACACATTCACGTCTATATCTAAGGCAATTCGAAATATTGTCACCGTACTCTGTTTTTCTTCTACATCGAATGAGATAAAATCTATTTTTCTTCTTCAAAATTTCCCAGATTCTCTACCAGTTCGTTAACCGCATCATTCCCATATTGTTTTCTTATATTTTTATTTTTATTTTTCAAGTGGAAAATAAGTCCACCGGGTCCAAAATGAAAAATAGATATATGATGGTGCTTCCCACCTCATGAAACGTTTCCAATAGTAGAATTGAGCATTAGTCATGATCATATGGTTAAAAAAAGATGGCCCTGATTTAGTGAGCATGCCTCTTTGATGAATAATTAGTAAATCCATTTTAAGTGATTTTTATATTAGATTGTTCTCAACAGTCCTGATGGCTTCATTTTTTGAAACTGTATCCATAGCCATATAATGAATACATTCCAACTTCCAAACGTCTTGTATACTTGTAAGTTGTAATACAATGAATTCTGAAGAAGATGCTTGATTTTTTTACCATTCAAATCTCTTCTCCCCTTCCCTCTCTTTCTCCAAAGTACTTTTCTTCAAAATTATAGACTGTTAGTAGTAATTTTTTCTTCGTCATATTGCATTATTTTTAAAAAAAGCATAACCTAGATATGAAAAGAGTACAAAAGTTATGCATCCAACTGCCCATCTTTCATTGTAAATCTGGGCGAGGCCCTTTCATTTTGAATGAGATTTAATTTCATTAAAAAATGCCCATCATTCAACTAGTGACTATATTAGAGAATTCCAACTTGCTAGTTTTTGAGATGATCATAATGGATCGGTCTCCTATGTTACATATATTTTAGAATCTGACATCTATATCTACTTTGTTCTTTCATCATTTTTTCTCTCATTTACTTCGATCAGGTTGCAGTTGATATAGAAAGAGAAGAAGATGGAGGTGGTCTTGCTGGAGACACCTTTATGGAATATGTAAGGCTTTATGTACATCTTAATTAAGTTTGTTTTTGAAAGTCTGTCAAATATATCTTATGCACTTTTTCATTCACCATTGCCATACATATAACTTGTTTGGGTATTTTATGCAGAGTCCACCAAAAAGTGCTCTCGGTCTTCCCCATCCAGACCCTGTTGTGGAAACATCATCATTATCGGCTATCCAGCTAGGAGAGCCCAAATATGATCCAAAAATAAAAGATAATTTGAATATTTCAACAGCTTTGTCATGCTTGCAGATGGAGACTATAATTTATGCTTGCCAGGTTCTTACAGCTTACAAGGCTTTGACTTTTTTCATTCGTTATCCATTGGGAGGTGGCACGCATAATGATTATTTTATAATTGCAGAGGCATCTTAACCATCTTTCAAATGGTACAAGGGCTGGTTACTTTATTGGTGATGGTGCAGGTGTGGGTAAAGGTCGAACCGTTGCAGGGATGATATGGGAGAATTGGCACTGTGGAAGGCATAAAGCATTGTAATTCACGAAAAACCATATTATTTTTTTCATTGTTCATTTTGTTTTTATAACAATGCAAACTTTAAAAAAAATTATCAAAATAAAAGAATTACACAAGTTGAGTATATGCAAGCTGCACCTTAACCCACTTAATGTTTGATAAGTTTGTGTTTACACTAGGTGCATCCCTTAACCTTCTTCTATTGTTTGATAAGTACAATAGGTGGCAGCTGCACTCTTTTTACCTACGAGGTTCTATTACAAAAGAATGAAAGATTACAGTACGATAATTCCCTCTCAGTAGCAGTACCCCATAAGATATCCATTAGCAGATTAGCTAGCATAAAATTATTCTCTATGCATCTATCTTTAATAAAATCAACTTTTTTGATTGAGAATAAGTGTGGCAGATTGGAAACACCTTCTACAATCTGCTTTCTAGAATTTTTGAAGCGATCATTTATGTTTGATTACAACAAGATAAAGGTTGAAAATATTCAATTCTTTGCTCATCCCTCTTTTTGGGAATTAAATGTTTAAATATGTGTTTAACATTTATAAAGCATCTTTCCTCTTTCAAAATAGAATAAAATTGCATTATATAATTGCAGTGTTTTAACTTAATACTCACTCTCTTTATTTTTTTAGGTGGATTTCTGCAGGCTCAGACCTGAAGTTTGACGCAAGGCGGGATTTAGATGACATTGGAGCTACATGTATTGAAGGTGAGATGTCTTAAGTCTTAACTAATCAAACTTCAATATCTAGTTATCTACCATACAAAGTAGATGTTTTGACCGAGCATTTTTTTAAAATAAAATACTATTATTTTTTAAAACTATATATTAAATAAAAAACATATGCGAGAATATATAAACATATTTAAAAATCATATAAAAAGATTAGAAACACCATAGGGTGCGATGGTGCATTGCTTGGCATTTATGGGCTTAAATAAACAAGAGACTCAAGCAATACCGACTAAGCCAGTAATCCCTTGGGAATTTTCATTGGGGAAATCACCAAGAATATCAATCTATCCTTTAAATAAAGGATTTCAAAAAGGATTTTGTAATTTTGTTCCCAATTAGAGATAACCACTGGTGAGACATGCCTGATTACGTCAGTCACTCCCAGCAACGTCCTTCAACAATGACTAGGGTTCCGTCGCTTTATGCCGGACCCCCGGAGAGTTCCACAATGCGGAGGAAGTGTCTACGCCAAGTACTCAAGGCAACACCTGGGAATCGCCGACTGGGACTACCAAGTCGCCGACTCCAGGGGTGAATCGCCGGCTCCAGACAGGGCACTCGGGTCTGGTAGACCGAGGACCTGACCACAAGGGAGTCGGCGACTCCACCTCTGAATCGGCGACTCCCATACCTGAGTCGCCGATTCCCAGCCGTTACTTGGGAGGGCCCACGTTATTATGACACCCTTAATTAGGCACCATAATGGAGTGGGCCCCACGCTGATGAATGGGGAAACGTCCCCCAGGACCCTATAAAAGGGGTCCTTGGGGGTCCTCTACTCCCAGGTCATTCCCACTTGACATACACCCAACCAGAGAACTAAGGAGCCTGAGTCGCCGACTCCCCTCCACTTGTGCAGGTATTTGACGTAGAGCGCGCGTCGTGGACTCCAAAGCCTCCGGCCCTCTTCGCAACCCCGCGAGCCTACTGGTAGCAGATTTCGTGCTTCATCAACCATTATGCAATTTTGGGAGACTAACCTCCTGAGGCAACACAACTAGATACTTTATCACTAGATGTCATTATGTCAATGCTACATAACAAAGAGTCTATGAGCGTAGTTCATAACCTCATTTATTTTTCTTTTATCTTCAATTTACCGTGGGCATTGCCTTCATTATTTCTTAATGAGAAAATTTACTTCTATAAAAAAAGATTAGAAATGCAAAAAATGAGGATGACAGGAAGTCAGGAATGTATAGAGATCACTGTTGACATTTCTAATGGTGGTTGGTCTCTTGCTCCAGAGGTTTCTTGAGATGGCTGAAGGTGTGATGAATGGAAGGCGAGTTAAGAATATGTAGAGGGGAAAACACAAGTCCCCTCCCTTAAAACCCATTAATCTTAGGTAGATCCATACTGAGATATACTCAAGGTTAGGCTTCTAAACACCTTTCTATGATTGGGCCTTGGGTTTCATGAATAACTGCGTCTGCTACTGACCTCAACATCTCAAGTACATCAGACCAACTGTGGTTCAATTTATCCCCACATCTCTCCATTGCATGTAACGCAACTTTTAACGATCCTGCTCGAACATCCAGATTTTGACTAGATGTATAAAAGACTCTCAATGGAGACAAAACAGAATATGTAAATGGTTTAATTTTAATTTTTATATCTATATTGACATTATCATACATATTGTCCTTTGATGAGGATAATTTCATTAACTGGTCACAACTCAAAACAGAACAAATAGATCTATCCAAAACCTCAAAAGCAACATTTCGGAACTGAGGTTTTTGATTGACAGCAAGCTCTAAAAGATAGTCAACAATTTGATCCAAAATATGGACAAACCCTGTGAAGATTATTTTGGAGTACTATTTTTATTCACTCAACAGAAAATGAGACACTGCTAGTTTGCTATCTAGTTGCATTTAGAGAATTGCATCGATTTGTGTCTGTAACAGATTCTGTCTGGAGAGCGCGCAGGTCCTTTCTCTTACGCCACCAACGTAATCAACAATTTGTGTCAGAATAAGTGCTTTCTCAAGTACACCAACAGACCAACAATTTTTTTGGTACTGCTTTCTTTCTCTAAGCCCTTGGAAAGCAGCTTAAATTCTGACAGCTTGTCGGCACATATTAAGGAAATTCTTTCTAGCTTGCCATGTTCGGAATGTTCCTTGAATAGTGACAGAAAGTCAGCAACCTTTATCATTTTACGTTGATTATGGTTTTTGAAGGTTCTGTCAGAGGCTGGAAATTTCATAAAAGATGAAGGTCGACATGGTCTTATAGTCTTTTCTGAAAATTGTCCACACTCTCTTGTTGAAAAAGACACTCCTTCTCGATGTTGGTGGCACTCGATTTACCTAGATAGACGATTAAGAAATAAAGAAGAAGAAAAGAAAAATTTATAGAGGTTCCACCCAAGATGGTGTACGTCCTCTCTCTTCTGCCGTGGTGATGGCTTTATATTAATCAAATCACAATTAGGGTTAGGGTTACAATGTAATGTAATCATAAGATATATATAATGTGATATTAATTGGGCTGATCCCAATTAATTACTTTATAATTGGCCCAATAAGGGTTGCAATTATACACACCTGACTGTTGAAGGCTAGAATTTTTGGTCATGGTCACATTTTTGGTAGGGAATTTTTGAGACTATCAATAGCACGTATTCGATTAGATAAGCTAAAGGAGTTGTCTTGTATCTTGCAGACTGTTGAATCAGACTTGACTCAAGATTTTGATAGCCTTCTTGGTTCTGGAGAATATCAACATGACTTTGAGTGTATTGACCATGGCGATAAGTCCTTAATTTTTACTGCTGTGGGGTTAAACTCTGACCTATTCAGGACTCTCAAAGATCAAAAAAGGAGGGGTCACACTAGTATGTCTATCACAGAATGGTTAAAGTCGTGGAAAAGAACTCAGTGGTTCTTCTTCACGTATTAGAGCATGTTGGAGGAAACGTTTCCCACCTGACTCGGGAGAAAGCATACTTCCTAAAACAGGGAAGTTCTTAATGAGGGGCATTGCCTCTGTTTTAAGCATAGATTTAAAAAGCGGAAAACGCTTCCTTTTTCCGCTCTGAACGCTTTAGCGCGCTTTAGAGCGATTAAAGCGGTAGTGAATTTCGTAATTATTTTTAATATTAAATATTAAAAACCAATATTTAAATATTAAGCGGTAGTGTCATAAGCTTGGAAATATTATGCGACAGGCCTTATTTACGTGTCATAAGCTTATCCTTATGAGTTATGACAGAACTCTATAGGATAGAATAGAACTCTATAGCTTATCCTTATCCACTATACTTATTTACTTGTCACATTTTCTTAATATTTTACGTGTCTTGGTTTTTAATATTTAATCCATCCACTATACTTTTTATGACACTACCGCTTATACTTATTTACTACTGCTTAATATTATACTAGAAAAAGCGATTTGAAAAGCGCTCATGAATAAGCGCTTTTAAAACTATGGTTTTAAGACATTCGAGGACAAATGCTCCTGAAGAAGGGTCACATGATTTAGTCACATCTTACATAGGCCAGGAGCCCATTTCTATTATAGAAGGACCATTAATCTCTAGCTTGAAAGAGAGCATAAATAGAGACATCAAGAGGAGGAGGATCGACTGTTTTTGGTCATTATTTTTTCTCCTTATTTCTCTGTTCCTAATTTCTTCTAGAAATCTGGTGAATTTCAGACCATTACTGGTGGGTTTCAGTAGTTTTCCTTCATCTTTTGTGGATTTAGAAGATTAATCTAGTAGTCAATCTCCAATCAGAGATCTACTACATCATTAAGAGTGGAGGTAGTTCCTTGTATTTTATATTTTTGATCACATGTAAATATGCATTGCGAACCTTTCTTTTTTCCCCATTTAATATAAAAATGTACTCTTTGCAAAAAAAAAACCATTGTGCCAAAGTGTTGAATACTTTTTTTTTCCAAAAAACTTTAACCTTAATTTACTCTTTTTTCCTTTGGAAAAGTTTTATACTTTTCAAGTTTTCATCAGAACATCTTGATTATTTTCAATGCAGTGCATGCTTTAAACAAGCTTCCTTACTCTAAACTTGATTCCAAAGCTGTTGGGATAAAGGATGGTGTTATTTTTTCAACTTATAGTAGCCTTATAGCCTCATCTGAGAAGGGGCGCTCTCGTTTGCAGCAATTATTGCAATGGTGTGGTTCAGATTATGATGGCCTTATCGTGTTTGATGAGGTAATATTTTTGGACGATCACCTAAAAAGCTACAACCATTAATTTTATTGCATAACATTTCATTTGTTTTTGTCTATATGACCATTTTGTATTGTGGTCCGTCGATGATCGTATCTAAATTTATATTAGATTATTGGATATATACTGTATATTTTCTTTGCAATTGGACTTCTTGGACTCTTTATGTTTTGGGTGTACTTAGAAGTTAGAATATTTTCCTTCAGTCCTGAGGGCTTCAAGAAGAGCTGTTGTCACCCATTGGGGCATAGCACGATACAAATATGGG
This sequence comes from Zostera marina, assembly GCA_001185155.1. NCBI lineage: Eukaryota > Viridiplantae > Streptophyta > Magnoliopsida > Alismatales > Zosteraceae > Zostera > Zostera marina. The sequence goes on along the minus strand of LFYR01000958.1, from coordinate 275,979 downwards.
AGACCAACCTTAGGAGGCAGATAACCTAGTACCCAACACTAGGCAGTATGGCCGTGTGGAAAGTGTCAAATGAGTCTTGTACTCTTTACCATATTCTATTTGTTTATGCTTATGCTTATCCCCAATGTAATCAGGGCAATGTCCTTCATTATGATTAATGAAAATATTTAACTGCTTCAAAAAAAAAGTTAGAATATTTTGGGTTTGTAATATACAAGTTTTTTCATGCGATCATGCGGTCCAGTACATGTAGGCGTTTGCCTTCATGCGCTGGACCGGGTTAGGCGGATCCGGTCCGGATCCACCTAACCTAATAGCCCATTTAATTAAGAGGAAATAGGGATTTGCACACGACTCGTGATTACGGAAGTAGGGATTACGGAAGCTTCTCGCGATTCTCCTCTGGTGCTCCTTAAATCCGCGATCGATCTAATCCTAATTCTAATATCAGGATTCTGTTCCATACACGATCGATTCTGCTCCTGAAATTCACTGCTCGTGATTCCTCAAATCCGCGACTGATCTCATCTAACCCTAATTCTATATTTTCTATAAATATTTAAAGACATTTATAGAAAGTTTCTAATTATTTAATATTTTTTAATTTTGACATTACCTAATTCGTGAGAAAATATATAATTAGTAAGTTTATAGAATATATTAAATAATTACTATTACCTTTCAATTACCATTAAGGAGAAATTAACTAATTTATAGAAAGTTTATAGAAAGTTTCTTTAAATACTTTCTATAAATATTTTCTATATAAATGCAGGGAAAATTTCTATAAATGTTTATAAATTTATGGCAATTTCTTTAAATATGGCAATTTTCCCATCTGATTTCATGCGACGCCTAGGCGCCCTAGGCGGTCATGCGACCATGGCCATCGCATGACCGCATGAACGCATGAAAAAGCTTGGTAATACAGTGCTTTCTCTGATCACAGGAATAAGGGTCTAAGAATCTTATAGTTTTAAAAATTGATTATACATTAATGTTATATTTTTTAGAAAAAGTGCATATATTCCATTTAAATGGTTTAATATTTTTGCCAAAATTTGAACTTTAAATTCATTTTGTTATTTGAAAATGATTTATAATAGTGCCATAAAGCTAAAAATCTGATTGCTGAAGCTGGAACACAACGAACTCGTACAGGAGAAGCAGTTGTTGACATTCAGGTAAATAAGTTGTAGCTTTACTGCTTTACTTCAATCATTTTGTACTGTAGAGCATAGTTTTAAAAGCGCCGCTTAAAGCTATAAAAGCTGAAAAGCGGTTTTCTAGGACCGCTTTTCAGATCGCTTTTTTTTAGCGGGTTCGCGGGTCGGGTCGGGTAAATGGGTTGGGCCAACCCATTACCCGAAATGGAAGAACTTAAATTCTTTCATTTCCCTTTCTACTCTTCTAACAAACCCTAACCCTCACTTTCACTCACACTTCTTACCCAAACCCTAGACCTCGCCTAGATAATATAAAATTAGGTGCTCGTCTAGATGATTAGGGTAAATGATTTGATAGTTTTTTTCAAATAACTTGGATGTATTTGTTTTGGATGTGTATTTTTAAGATGATGGGCAAATATTGACAGGTTTATATATATTTTATGTTTAATCATACATCATACATGTACAGGTTTTGAAAAAATTATATATATAAACAGGGGTATATATGCAATTTTTTTAAAAATTGCAAATATTTACAATTATGCCACTACCGCTTTTTTCGCTTTAAGCGTCGCTAAAGCGGTTAAAGCTAAAAAAGCGCTCCCTGGAAATTGGGAGCGTTTTCCGCTTTTTTGAACTATGCTGTAGAGTGTGGACTGTGGATGCTAAACAACTGTATTAGTAAGCTAGTATTTGCTTCTGAATAATTTTTTTAAGATGTAAAAAGGACAAGAAGAGGACATAATATAATTTTAAGTACATGAAGGATGTTTAGACCTTAAAAATGTTATCATTATTGTATTTACAGTATATGAATCCTAAAGATATATGAAATTTATAGTATTTTTATTTAATTACCAAAACACCCTTGACGCTTGAGGTGTGCCTGAATGGCAGTGTGCTAGGTGCTGGCGCACAGCGCAATCACGCATTTAAAAACTTGATTGCCTCCATCTCCGGCGATTTCTAATTTTCTCCATCATTTTCCACTCCAACATTTTTATATGGTATATATATAAAAAAGATGTATTTTTAAACTTAATTACAAAAATGCTACTGGACGGCAGGTGCAAAAGCGTGCTTAAGTGCCGGCGCACAGCGCATTATCGCCTTGTAAACCTTATCATGTCCTCACGTGTTGTTGGCATATTGCGAGCATACCAGTTCAGCCACTAGTGCTAGAGATCTGGTCCCCGTGTCTTCAAGCTTTAATGCTTCTCGAAGACTTGGTATATATGGAGCGAATGGAGGAGGATGAAAGACTTTTGAATCATTTGATTATCCATATATCTTCTCTTTTCTCTTCAAAGTGGATTCCAGACCTTGCTTGCAGATTCTAATATTTTGATATTAATTTTATTCCTAGCATATCACCTTTAGAAAAGCTCGATATTAGTATTATAGTATATCAATATGTGATTTCAGCGTTTCACTCAGATCCATATTTTCTCACATCACATTTTTCTAAGTCACACTGGTAAAAAAAAACATTTCTTGCTAGATTCTAAGCAATATACATAGATTTTTATCCCTATATATCATAGATTTTTTTAGTTTTTTAAACCATTAATTTCTATTTCTATTTATCAGGTACAATTACCCGAAGCTCGAGTTGTTTACTGCTCAGCAACTGGTGCATCAGAACCACGCAATATGGGTTACATGGTTCGACTTGGACTTTGGGGGGAAGGAACTAGCTTCATCTACTTTAGTGACTTTTTAAGTATGCCTTGCACTCTTGCATTTCAAGCTTAAATATATACTTTAAAAATCGATCGATTAATTTTTAATTTCTGAAATCATGTAATTCGTTTCTTTTGTTACTCTTTTATATCATAAACTTACTGTTTATGTAAAATCATTTTCTTTTGTTATTTTTCTCTTGAGGTTTTGATTCTTTTTAGCATTTTTCTATATATCTGCATTTATTTATATATCCATATCAAACAGCTTTTGTCCAGGGAAGACTAATAAGTGATAATACACTATTAGCAGATCAAACGATCCATGGTTTTAGAAGAGTTAGAACTCCTTAAATATGCTGCCTAAGCATCGACTTTGAAAAGGCATTTGACAGTTGACAATGTCAAATGGAGTGCTTTTTTTGCCACCTTCAAAGGGATGGGGTTCTCCACCTACTTTTGTAAGATCATTCATAAGTCATATGGCATCAGCCTCCTTCTCAGTACTAGTAGAGGGAACCTCCACCTCCCTTTTAAAAATGAATGAGGAATTAGACAGGGGGACCCAACTATCCCCAATACTCTTTGATTCAGTCATAGATGTCTTGTCGCGGCTCATTCAAAACAAAATTGCTCAAATACAGTATGAATGCATGATACTTATCAAGTGAATGGATCCACGTCCATATCCTACTTAATGTATGCAAATGATGTCCTGCTTTTCACCAAAACAAACAGGAAGTCCCTAATGGAAATCAACAGAATCCTAGAGGAATTCAATGTCTTCATTGGGCTACTGGTAAACACAGGGAAAAACTCCATCACCCTTAACCACTCTTTCTGAAAATTGACAAACTCTTCCACCTTCTCTTTAACCAGCCTCCTGAGGAAACACTATTAGTTATTTAATAATTATAAGTCAAGCCATATAGGAAAGAGTCTAAGAGCCTGGGCTCATCTCCCTAGTTTATATTATTTTATCTCCACTTGTAATCAGGACACTGCCCTTCCTTTTATAATGAAAAAGTTTAATTTCCCAAAAAATAATAGCATTCTCCGGCGAGACTCTACTCCCCGGATGTTCACCATCGGGGCGTTTGGAAACTCACCCCAAGTAAGGATATTGTTAGATAGAAAGGTAGCTTGAGCAGAGAAGTGGTTGAGTTGGTGGGTGAGTTTTTCTTGGAGAAGAATGGGAAAGACTATACTGAAAGATTAAAAGATGGAAAGCCACACCTGGTTTTTTTCGCCCTCTTGTCATCTCAATTGCACTCTATGGAGCTATCTGGTAGTGTGATAAAGTCTCTGCCACAGTAAGAATTCCTATGAGTTGATCTCCATTCTGGTTCAAGGGGAAGGGAAGATTGAGGGAGGGATTTTTTTAATCTTTCTTTTTTGCAGGTAATCAAATTCATTCGACTTGAAATGCAACATGAGAATGAGATTTAGCAAAAACCAGAGTAGCTCAGGGAGAAAGTTGGAGGATCCATACATTGGCTATATTAACAAATGGAAAAATACTCATAGACGGCATATGGGATCTGAGAAGATTACTGTACATCCCACCAATGATTAGAAGAGGTATTATCCCACAGGTGCCCTGCTTCGGACGATCATTCTAATTCAAGTGTTTGGCTGTGGGGAACTGAGGATCAGTAATTGAACTTTGGTGTAATCAAGCAGCAATATTGTGCCCCAGAGTGCTTTGAAGATTTGAATCTCTTCTTGAGAACAAATGAATTGACTTGCCTTTTCTCCTTCCATTTCACTTCTATTTATAGTCTCCTTTCTGAACTTAACTGATCATAGGGAAAAAAAGGAGAACGACGATTTGCAAATTATCTAACTAATGGGCCAAAACTCTAATTTAGTTGGGCCTAAAGTTTGGGATATATTCTTTAGTCAATCAGTCTCACTTGGACTCTAGATCTAGTCATGTTTTTCATATTTTTATTTATATTCTTGCATCAGTTAATTTGAGATTTTTTCTTTCACTGCATAAATATGGTCATATGGGAGAGTTCTTTTCTAAACGCCTAATTCTTTTTCAGGCGCTCTTGATAAAGGTGGTGTTGGAGCACTGGAACTGGTTGCAATGGATATGAAGGCAAGGTATAAAGTAATAAAACTACGAATATGGAAGCAGTGGCATCTAACATTCTCTTAAAAGTTAAAATATATTTGAAATTTAAGTACTGATGTACAAATATTCTTTGTAGGGGCATGTATGTATGCCGTACACTTAGTTATAAAGGATCTGAGTTTGAAGTTGTTGAAGTGGCGTTGGAAGATAAAATGCTGGCACGAAATTACTTACCTCAATCATATTTTTTTTTATATTTATTGATTACAGCATCAGAACCTAGCATAATTTTAAATATACTGTTTTGTATTTTTTTTACGTATATAATGTATTTATATTAGTTTCAAATAAATTATGATCCTATAAGTTATTCATCAAGCTCTACTGGGATTCAACAACTCCAATCCGTTTATCCATATAAATATGCCGTCATGGAATATACAAATGCAATCACCTCATGTGATCCTTGGTATTTCTATAGGTTTACTTGGATGGATAATTGGATGTAAGAAAGCTTTTTGATGCACTTGCATAAGCGTAGGGGAATCTCAATGATATTCCCTTTATGGCTTCATGCCATTGGAGTTAGGCAGATGCAACTTGGGATCTTACCGAATTGACCCTAATAATTTAAAAAATACATGGGCAGGAATTTTGATTCTTTGCGATTCCTGTCTGTGGTGAACTTCCTTCTATCTGCATCACTTTTGCAGTTGGTTATTAAGTTTTTTACAGTTGGGTTTTAAGTTTTTTATAATAAGGTTTCTTGCAATGTTTAGTGAAGTCTTCCATTTTTGCAAAAAAGTCACTCCCGTTTGATTATGATTTATGACCCCATGGAGAGCATGCCAACAAACTTCAAGAAGATGTATTTTTTGATGATGAGTTGTCTTGATAGTCTGTCATCCATCATCTACCATGACAATTTCTAATCATGTGCTTCTGTGCACACTCCCATTACAAGGATTTGCCGATTTGGGCATGCGTAAAACCTTGGAAATGTCAATGACGCAAAGGAATATATGGTATAATATTATCCTACGCCTAGACAGAATCACTATTTGATGTAACCGATCTCTGATTGAAGGTCGCTACAAGATAGATCTTCTGAATCCACAGAAGATGAAGAGAATACTCTGGAATCCACCAAATTTATAACAAGAACACAGAAAGAATTACTGGAATCCACCAGATTTAGAAAGAGAATAGGCAGAAAATAGAGAGGAAGATAAAAAGGTTAATACCTTATCAATGCCAATTCCATCAAAAGCGCCAATCCTTCCCATCTTGCCTCTATTTATTATTCTCTTTCAATAATGGGCCTTCTATAATGGAAATGGGCCAGAAGCCCATGTATGATGTTCTACATCACTATTAATATCGTGTCAATAAAACATATTTTCTAATTTCTACTATTTAGAATAGTCAGTGGAGAGAGAAAATCATGATTTTCTGGATAATATTGTTAGAGTATTCTCTAACGGACAACAAATGCTAGTCTATGCATGAATTGGATGTGAAAAATGCATTTCTATTTTAAGATTTCTCAAAGACAGTTTTTACTTTTTACGGAGCCAACCAACCTCCAAGGTATAATGCTCGAGGAGAATAAAGTATGTCATCTCAAGAAATTTATATATGGTTGAAAAAAGATAATATGGCGATTTTAGCTGTTTATGTTAATGGTATATTGACATCCTTCTCTGAGGAAGCTAGAGAAAATCTAATATAACACTTTTTCACAGAAGATATGGGAGCACCAAGATTTTTTATGGGTATTGTAGTGGCAGGGGAAGAGGATTATCTTTATGTCAATTGTCAAATTAAATATACAATAGATTTACTCGTAGAAGTGTAATGTTGAACATCATAATATCTTTTTTTTGGTTAATCACCAAGGACATCAGATGATTTCAAGAGAGGTTGTTGTTGTTGATCTCAACATGAGATAACCACTACGCAACTATGGGAGACCAACCTTCTGAGGCAACGTTGCAAGTTACTTTGTTACTAGATGCTAATGCTAAGAGTCTACAAGCCTAGTTTTTTCCCATCTATTCTTCTTTATCTTCATTCTATTCTTCTAATGAAATTTTATTTTCTACCCCTTAAAATTTCATTAGATAATGAAGTGGGATGTGTTCAAAAGTATAAAATATTTACAAACATAGAAAGGGACGTCTTAATATGTTAATATTAAAGGAAGACACATGTTCACCCTTGTATTAATCAGAGTGGAGAAGAAAACAAAAGGATGTTAATTCCCATTTTAGGTATTTCTATTTCTAAGGTTTAAAATGTGCGTGCCTATGCCGCTATGCGCCAAATTGAGTTGCATTTAGACTTGCCTCAAGTCCTCAACTAATCTAATACTTGTATTTTTTAACATAACTACTCTAGTATGCTAAATTGCTACTTTACAATGTTGTACCTTTTATTTTATTTTATTTTACTTTATTTTGCTATCTATTCTGGGCAAGGCATACTTCATTAAATTAATGAAAATTTGGTTTCATAAAAAAAAATCAAAATATGCATATATACTTCCTGAATTTCAGGTATATCTTAGTAATATTAGAATATTTTATCAAAAATATGTATATTTTTTATTCAAATTATATGTAGAACACTAGGCACGTCGAGGCGTGGGTCTCTGGCACACCACGCTTTGGCTTTTTTAAAACCTTGCCTATTTCCTCTCACTTTCTGGTTATCTGGTAGATTTCAGTCTTTCTATATCAGAATCAGATGATTCCGATTTTTCTTTTATCTCTTGTTCCATTTAAGAACATCATTTTATTCCTATTTGACTGAGAAGAACCCAATCTACTTGATTCCTCTTAAGTCGAGGCCCTTGCGTAGTGCCTTTCTATTCTACCTCTTATCAGGTATCTATCCAACATTAAAATAGGATTTTTGGAGCGAGACCAGCGTATGCTTCATTGATGATTTAATGCTGACGTCGTGACACATAGATTAATAATTCTGAACCGTTATAAGATCCTACTAGATATTGGAAGTTGGTTGGAAAACCTTATATTTAATGGTCACTACTTACTAGATCAGATATTGCATATGTAGTTGGATTCATATCAAAACCATGTCTAATCACTTGGAGAAGCAAAAAAACAACTTGCGCGTATATCAAGTGCAGGAGCATGAAACAAATAACTGTTAAGATGATGTCGGTCAAAACTTTCGATCATTCAACAACAAATATCTTTACCAAATCATTTGGCACTTACTTAAAAATCTCCGTATCAAGTAATCATGGTTTATACCTATGGTCTAGCTTAAGAGGGCGTGTTAAAATATTAGTTAAATATATTTAATTGATATCGTATCAATGAAATATATCAGTTAGAATATTATTTTATTTGCAGTAGGATCCATCTTTTTATTCATCATAGGAGGGGTTCACTGGAATAGTTCTAGTAAATTCTGGTTTTGATATTGCTCTACATGATACTTAATTATGCAGTTGCACATTTCCATTTTGTACTTTCTATGGGAGTTGTTTTTTATTTATCTGCAGGATTTTACTATTGAGTGGGTAAAATCTTTGGTCGGACATATCCGGAAACTTTGGAAACATAAATATAGAAGATAATTATGTTTCCACTTATATATACTTCTCATTTTTTATATTTCCTCATTTGCGATACATTCTTTCTATATAAGAGGAAGTATTTATAATGATCAGATCAGATTAGAATCAAATCATATTTATTTCACAGACAAGTGAGACAACTATAAAGTAGAAATATTGATATTAAACCTATAGCATTATTGTTTTTTATTCCTTATAATACAATCACAATGCGTAGGTGGAAATCTCATAGAATCTACTCACGTAGAGATCTTTGCTAAGGAAATCATTAGGAACATCAACCTCTCTTTTGAATCTGAGGATTTCAAGAGGGCCTGTTCATAAATAGAGATATCCACTATGCAACTATGGGAGACCAACCTCCGGTGGCAGCACTACTAATTATTTAATGATTTAAAATCATGCTTTATAGGAAAGAGTTGATGGACCTTGGCTCATCTCCCTACTGTTTTTTATATCCCCGCTTGTAATTTGGGGCATTGCCCTTCATTTTTAATGAAAAAAAATTAATTTGTAAAAAAAAAACCACACTTTGAAAATTGACAAATTGTGAAATGCAATGGCATTGTAGAATGTTTTTTAGTTATTTGGGACAGAAATATTGCAATGTAAGACAGTTGCATTGTGTAAGGGAACTATTTATTTATTTATACATAGACAATTTGACATTGAGTCATTGTCATTAGCAATAAAGTTCCATATTGAAAGTGCTTATTGATGGAGATATCAGCCTATCCTACATGCCAGAGAGTCATAGGAAAAGCTATTGTCATTCTTTGGAGATAGTCACACTTCGATGCTGGGAGACCAACCTCTTGGAGCAGTGTATCTAGTTTATACTAACATACATAGCTAGATAGGATGAGTTTAACTCATCTCCTTTATTTTATTTTCTATTTTCACTATAACTAGCAACCTAGGGCACTGCCCTTCATTTTAATGAGAAAATTAAATTTCATCAATAAAAAATATTGAACGCTTCTTTATGAGCTCAGCCGCATCTCCTTTTTATATGTTTTCCAAATATGTAAGTTGGGGTACTGCCTTTCATTATTAATGAAAAAAATTTCACCAAAAAATAGTAATTGAAAGCTAAATAAATAAAATAATATTTAATTGTTTGCATATTTCCTTATCTTTCCGTTATTTTCAGTATTTGAGTTACATTTTGCTTTTTTTAGTCATATCTTACCTGTCAAATTAATATCTGGGTTTCCCTTTTTGATAGAAAATGTATGAAGCAGCAGCTAGATTTTGGGCTGAATTACGAGTGGAGTTACTTGCTGCAACTTCGGTTTTTACGGAGACAAAGCCTAATAATTTCAATCAGCTATGGAGGTCGTACTGGTCATACCATCAGGTCTTATGCCTCTCATTTATATAGTGGCATCTTGATGCTATCATATTTTGTCTGAGATTTTTTTCTCTTGTTTCATTTTTAAACCGACTGTCTATTTTTCATGGCTTTTGCATGTCACTTAGTAAGTTTGTACAGTGTGTTTCAGACATTCAGTTTCATGGATTTATTGTGTGAGAAAAAGAGTAGTATTTGTTAGGCTTAAAAAGTGCTTTGATTCTCTTTTAAAGTGATGGTGTATAAGTGTATTACAAAAGAGGAAACATAGATGGAGACATCCTTATTAAGAAACAGACCTAAATATATTTTAACTAATATAATAATAGTGGAAAGATGAGAATTTGTGGTTACATGTATTATAAGAATTTGTGCGGTTATTTCATCTACTCCATTAAGTTCATTATCAGCGCTCTTGATTAAAATCGATTTTACTGAAACTTTTTTATTTTTTTTACCTTACCCTTTTCATCAACTAATTGGAGATAAATCAAAGTTGGAGATAAATCAAAACAGGTTTTTTTTTAATCTAAATAATTAATGTTTTAAAACATTTTTATTTTAAGATTAAATAAAATAAATATTAAAATTTCAAAATTGAAGATAAATCAAAGTTATATATTATTAAAAAATACTATTTAATCTATACTTCATTCTACCAATCCACACATACTTCAATTTTGATATCCTCATTTTTCTTATTTTTCATTTTGCTTTCTTTATCTTTTCATATCTAATTTTTCATTTCTCTATTATTAATCCATGTTAGTCTTTTTTTAATTTCGTTTGTTTTATTTGACACGTCAATTTTAGTTTTATTTGACGCATCAATTTAAATTTCATTTGAAACATCATTTTAAATTCTGTCTGGCACATCAATTTTAGTTTTGTTTAGTTTTATTTTTCGTTTCTCTATTATGAAGGGAGGATTTCTATTTTAATTTAAAAATAACAATAAAAATTATCGAATCAATTACATTTCAAAATTTCTATATTTCCGATTTGGTATATTTAATTTCAATATAAAATCCATTTTTAAATTTCTATTTATTATTCTTTCCTTTTTTTCATTTAAAAAAATTAAAGATAGGGATAGAAATTAATAAATTTAAAGACGAGTTCAAAATAAATGTGAAAATTACCAGACTATTTATGAAATATATTTCTCATTTATATTTTTCCATATAGAAATTAATTCTGGCGGTTAACCGCACAGGATCCAGATCCTATAATAATATATTAATATATAAATGATAGTCTGAATATATAACTGACACTCGATGTATATATAATTGATACTCTAAAGTTTAAATATATAATTGATATTTCATACTTTAACATTCCCCCTCAAGCTAGAGTATAGAAGTCAATAATGTCTGGGTTAACAAAGGCATTTTCACAGAAAAAGGGAAATGGTTTGTTGAAGGTATCTTCTGTTTGGTCAACCTAGCAAAAAAAATGAGCTGTATTATTTTTGCTCTTTACTGCTTCTCTTACAAAGTGACAATCAACTTCGCCGTGTTTCATCTTTTCATGAAACATTGGATTATCAATGACACAGATAGTACAATAGTAATCTATTTGTCACAAGTCACAATACATTGGAGAAGCTTGTACAATGTCAAGAACTCAAGATCTTTCAATATAGTATTAATCATGCCATCTCAGATTCTCAGAAGATCTTTGTGCCATGCTTTGGTATTCTGTTTTGAAGCAAACTTTGGTATTCTGTTTTGAAGCAAACTTTGGTATTCTGTTTCTTCACTATATTTATATGTTACTTTTGTTGTGTCTGTATGTTACATTGGAGAAGCAGTGCTGATCAGCAGTGTGTGTTGGTGGTTTTTGTAGAGGTGCTGTTATAGGCAAATTTTCGTTGGGGCTTCTGAGCGGCAGTTGATTAAAAGAACTTGCTCTTTTCTAGTATTCGATAGATTTGATATATGAGAGTAATGAGATCTTACATCTTATATAGTTAGGTTGTATTTCATATTTTCATTAGAGGAAACATAAAGGATGGAAACAATCATATTAGGAAACAAAGTTATCTCTTATAATTTTAAGATAAATTTAATACTATAAATATATAATTGACGTTCTATTATTCTCATTCTTTTTTGTTTTAAATTTGATATTTGTGCAGAGATTTTTTAGGTACATGTGCATGTCTGCTAAGGTACCTGCTGCTATTAAGCTTTCTAATGAGGCACTACAAGAGAACAAGTGTGTTGTTATTGGTCTTCAGAGCACTGGGGAGGCTCGAACTGAGGAAGTTGTCACAAAATATGTATGCTATTGTGAAATCCAAATTAATATATCATTTCTGTTTTTTTAGTTAACTTTACACATCTTTTTATTTTATTTTATTTTATTGCATGAATTATATTCCTTAAAAGATATGGTTATTTTTAATTCCGTCTTATATGAGCAGGGTCTGGAGTTGGATGATTTTGTTTCAGGTCCTCGGGAGCTTCTGCTTAAACTGGTTGAAGAGAACTATCCCTTACCTCTAAATCCTGAACCTGTTTCAAGTAAAAAAAATTATATACCTATTTCAAGTGAACTCATACTTTATATACATGAATTTTGCACCTTATGTATTTTTAATTAATTTCTAAAGGTGAAGATAGTGTTAAGGAGCTTAAACGAAAACGACATTCAGCTACACCTCTTTTATCTTATGATGAAAGAGAACAGAAAGTTAAAGATGGAATTTCTGAAAGTGCAAGTGACGACGGAAGTGCTCAAGAAATACCTTGTCGGTTTTTTTTTATGGAGATTACACTTATCTTTTTTTCATATCCAATTCAATGTCATTAGTAGAAAAATAAAATATTAGATGTCATGAAATGTTGAAGTTGCAAAGCCTGATAGTGCTAAAGCATATTTTCCAAATCCATTTAAAGTGATTTTGAGGGAGAAAATAATAGATACATCATGCTGGGTTATAAGGTGGAGACTAATGAGGTTATTCTAGTGGGCCTATCTTATAATATGTCTATGGGAGTATGGGTTAAGTAGAGATAGGGTTTTCTTCTTGTACAAATCCTAATATAGAATTATAGACTAGTCATATGTTTGTTACTTCGTCACATATTGAGAGCAAGGTGCATCCACCAATCATCTGTGGAGCAGTTGACATTTACCAAACCACATAAAATCTTGTGTTCCTGTTGGAGCTCTGGTCTGTATTGTTAAGACTTGAAATAAAATGATCAGATTAATCATCCATGGTAAGTTCTGGTTAGCTTTAGTAGAGAGTTATTAGTGGAATACTCTACTGAGAAATGTGGTTATCCTTCTAACATAGAGAGAGGATAAATGATTGTGAGGTAACGGAAATGAACAGTGCAGGAAAGGGAACTACTTACTCTTGGTCAAGCAAGAAGATTGCGTTCCTACACAATATGGAGGATGATATCCAATAACATTTGTTCTTTGTCAATTTTTACAGTTCATCTGTTTGGAGCTGATGGATATTTTCACTCTTAATGTGCTGATCACGTTACATCAGATTGAAATGAATTTCCCCAGAAGACAGCCTTCTGGGCCTCCTTGCATTAGCTGCTTCTTGCCTTCTAGAGATTACTATGTGGTATATTTAAAAGAGATGCATTCCATAATGCATGGTTCAAGATGCGCACGCAAAAACACGCATTATGCGTGCTTTTGCGTCTGTGCGTTTGATGTAGGAGAAGATTCTGAGTGATTAAAACATAGAAGAAAAATAGGGTTTATCCTTCTTTGATTAGGGAAAAAAGAAAGAAGCTTGGAATCCACCAAGGTTCTAGATCTAGGGTAGAAAGAAAACTGTTTGCAGGAAAAAACGAGGAAGGAGAAAAACAGAGAAGAAAGGAAAGAAGTTACCTTTGGTAATTGCAATAGTTCGATAATTGATTTTCCCTTCCTTGGGCCCACTATATTTATACTCACATCAAAGGTAATGGGCAACCCATTTGATGTGAGTGTAATGTTTCCTTAAGAGGGATATGGGTTGGCTTGACCAAGGTCAAGCCAATTAAAATCCCCTTGATCACGATTCTGTCCATAGAATATATTATTGCCATTATTTGTGTAATTAATAATGGCAGAATCTTCTACCGCATCAGCGTTCCTGAAGGGTGATGCGCATCACTCTTAGGCAGATCTGAATCGGATCCGCCTTCATTTAGACAGAGTCTGAATCGCAAATAGCCCTAAAAGGGCCTCCCCCACCTCCCAATTTCCCCCCAATCTGGCCAGTTTCTCCATCCAACCTCCAATGATCCTCTGGCGATCCTCCGACGACTACAATTTGAACCAGAATTAAAGATATAATTATAAATATCTTTATTTTAAGAATTGATATATAAAAATACATGTGTTTTCTTTATTTATTTTTAATATAATTACAAATACGCCACTGGCGCAAGGCGTGCTTTTGCATAAATGCTCCTATTGGCGGCACATCCTGAACCATGCCATAATACTTTAGGAGAAGGTGGACTAGAATACACTTAGAGATCAAATTAACATTTAACAATGTTACCATTCTTTCTGGGATCATTTAGTCCTGGCAAATTCAACAAAACTATGGAGTATATGGAAGTAGTATCCACAATTCCTTGGCGAGACTAACTGAAAATTCTGTAGTAAAGCGATGGGGGGATTACTGGTGTGGATTTTCCATGAAGGGATGAACATAGTGTATCTTCTTAGGGAAGGCCACCACAGATCAAGTCTCACATTTTTTGTTTATATTAATATATGTATTTAATATCAATAAAAATTTACCATTCATAAAAAATTGCAATGTTCAAGAGTTTCGAATTCACCCAGTCTTAAGGTTTGGCTTTTGTTATTTGCAGCTGAGTCTAATCATGAATCTGAATCTGAATCAGATGACGAGTTTCAAATCTGCGAAGTCTGCAATGGTGAAATGGTAATTTTCATATCTTATTCATATTCATATTTTGGTTTCAAAGCATTATTTTAGATTATTTAACATTTTAACTTCTATAGGAGCGGAAGAAATTGCTATGTTGTTCCTGTTGTCACAAAGTAGTCCATCCTTCTTGTTTAGTGCCTCCATATTCAACAGATATCTTACCCTCAGATTGGTCATGCAATCCGTGTTTAGAACAGACAGAAGAGTACCTTCAAAAAAAGCGTGCCTATATTGCAGAAATTTCCAAGAGGTAATATTCACATTGAAAAATCTGTTATTATAGTTTATCACGTATTGTGCACAATTTTAACATTGAAAATTTGAAACTATGGTACTAGATATGAAGCTGCAAAAGAACGCAAGTCAAAATTTTTGGAGATGATTCGCCAAATGGAACTTCCGAACAATGCTTTAGATGATATTATTGATCAGGTATTTTGTTATTGCGTAAATATTTATAGTTTTATACCACAACTTTTACTTTTTCAAAGTTATATCTTATTTTTTTGTAATTCCTCTGATGAGAATTACTAAGATTTCAAGTGCACCTAGGATGGTAAATTAGGGAGTGGGTTGGGAGTGCAACTATGGTGGTAAATTAGGAATGGGGTTTGGAATGCACCTATAGTAGTTCCAAGTTCCAACTTTATTAACTTGAGATTTTCCATGCACTCACATATGCTAGCATGTTGGGTAATCACTCCATGTGATTCAACCTTATGCGATTAATATATATCAGGGATTCAGGTGAATTCAGATCTGGGTGAAGTCCGGTTGCTTTTTGTATACCTAATGTATCCCCAACTTTGTGATTATTCTTTCAATTTTTGATCAATGGAATGGTTAAGATGCCTCAGATTTCTTCTTCTTTATGTAGCTTGGAGGCCCTGACAGAGTTGCTGAAATTACTGGCAGACGGAGTATGCTTGTTAGAGTCCCTGGTGGTAAAGGTGTTATTTACCAGGCACGCAACACGTAAGTTCAATTTTTTTTTAAAGCAATGAATTTGCATTGCAAAAAAAAGTCATGTTTCTCACTTTTATTGACACGTCGTCTTGCATTGCAGAAAGGATATTTCTATGGAAATGATGAACATGCATGAAAAAAAAATGTTTATGGATGGGAAAAAGTTGGTTGCAATAATTTCTGAAGCTGGGTCGGCTGGTGTTTCGTTGCAAGCTGATAGACGAGCCATCAATCAAGTATTTTAATTTTTAACAATTAGGCTTTCTTATTTTGATCAAAATATTATGTTACACAGTTACACTGAATCTTTTTAAATATGACAATTAAATACAAGTGAAATTCAACGATATTTATATAAATTATGACATTATATTATGTTGTTGATTCATTGGCATTACTGTAAATCTCTCAGAAAAGAAGAGTTCACATTACTCTCGAACTTCCTTGGAGTGCAGATCGTGCAATTCAACAGTTTGGTAGAACTCATCGATCTAATCAAGCTTCTGCACCACAATATAGGTTATTTTCTTTTCTTTCTTTTCAGTGTAGTTTTTTTGAAGAGAAAGGGTTTGCTCTAGGGGCTGAGCCTACATTCAATGGGAGGGGGGAGTTTCTCGTATGTAAATACATTACCTTTTCCTAATTTATTATTAAAAAATTACTCTTTCAAGTGTGCTTTGAACCAAGGAGTTGTTTTTCTTATTTCCCTTTCTTTTGCATCTATCTATTCACATTACATCTGAGTTTCTCTTTTCCAATCTGAAGGGCTTGTTATGATGAATTCTACTCCTTGACCCGATGATTGGGGTTTACAAGGTGGTGATGTGCAAGTCGTGCAACCATCTTTCCTGGGTTGCTTTTGCAGCTACCCCTAGTCGGGCATGGAGTCTTCTCTACTTTGCTATCTTCCTAGGGTATTTAGGTTATTGTTGCGATGTTAAATTTCTTCAGAAGCACATATTGTAATTTATTAGAATATTTAAAAAAAGAACGAATTTGGCGTGAATATTTTAAAGTCTAATTTTAGGAGGTTGTGAGTGGGAAAATGTGTGTTCTCTGGATTTCATAGGAGATAGGGTTCTCCCAAGAAAAAGTTAGTGTGACTGCCACCTTTGATTTTGAGATAAAGTATATTGGTTCATTGGATCCCATGGTGATTGACTGATTGCACCAGTTATTGATGAAGAGAAAGGGAGCAAGAAGAAATCTCAGGACATCACTCAGAAGTCAGAAGAGACACCAAGTGAAGCATTCTCACCGATTCTTTGTCAGGATCAAGAACTTCAGCAGCAATAAATCCTAGTTTGATTTAACTCTGAACTCTGGTTTATATTTCATAAATGTTATAAGGGAAATCCACACAGGGGTACACAGTGCAACTGTATGGCTGGGGTTCTCATCCGTGCAGTTTGCTATAGTAGTTTTAACAAGTTAGTATGAAACTAGTTTGTACTAGGTTGGCATCACCGTTTTCTTGAATGGAGAAAAATAAATGACCTTTTACCAAAAAAAATAGTGGCTTACTGTCATGTCGTTTCTTTTTTCTTCAACGATTTCATATTTAGTGTTATTTTGTAAAATCATTTTATGCTACTTTGTCAGATTTTTGATTACTAATCTTGGTGGAGAACGTCGTTTTGCTTCGATTGTAGCAAAGAGATTAGAAAGTCTAGGAGCTCTAACTCAAGGAGATCGCAGGTTTCTTGATATTGGTTTTTTTTTACCTTTATTTTTTTACCAGTTTAAGGTCAAGAGTCATGGTTCATGAACTCATGATAACTACTTTTGATAGCCATTCTTAACCCTTTGTTATTTGGTGAATTTTGTAGGGCAGGGCCATCATTAAATGCTTACAACTATGATAATAGTTCTGGTAAAAAAGCTCTTATGATGATGTACAAAGGAATAATGGAGCAGGTTTTGTTGATTTGTAATAATATTTTTTCCAGTGAATTATGTCTTTGTTAAAACTTTACCTTTTTATAGGATTCTCTGCCAGTCATACCTCTTGGTTGTTCAAGTGAAAATCCATCCACCATTGAAGAATTTTTAAATAAAGCAAAAGCTGCTCTAATATCTGTTGGGATTATAAGAGATGCAGTTCTTGGTTTGTTATAATTTTATATTTTCTTCCGCTGTTTAAATAAAGAATTATAGAGAAATTGGGAATATACTGCAATTATATATTACCTGCATGAAATCACAATGATTGCAAACATTTATGAGAATTTTCTTGCCTAAAATATAAACTCACAATAATTACAATCTCTCACAGATCTTTAGATTTTTCTTGCCATATTTAACATCTAAACTTCAATAAACAAAATGTAACCGACATTATTCTTGCAATTTTTGGATTTTAGTATCTGACATGAAGGTTTATATGATTGATAGTTTGATATTCGACTTCCAACCCTTCTCGCACTTTTCTCTCAAGGATGCCCCTGAGTTAAATTTCAATTTTTTTCATCGATCATTGTCCTTTTGATCTTTCATTTTTTTCTGTTACAGGAAATGGGAAGAGTGCTGGGAAATTGTCTGGTAGAATAGTTGACTCAGACATGCATGACGTTATCCGTTTTCTTAATCGTCTATTGGGATTGCCTCCTGAAATTCAGAATAAGTTATTACTTATAAATTATAATAGGAATTCCTTACCATATTCCAAAATTTCTTCTTCATTTTCTATTTTTACATAGCATGAGATTGAGATTGATAACCAACACTTTATAATTCATTTACAGGCTTTTCAACCTGTTTACTAGCATTCTTGATATTTTAGTTCAAAATGCACGCAATGAAGGACAATTGGACACTGGAATAGTTGATATCCGAGGCAGTACCATTGAGATGCAAGGATCACCTAAGGTAAGTTAAGATACAGTAATTTATTCATCTTCTCAGTTTCTTTTTATTCAAACGTGCAGCTTTTATCACCTTATATATGGGTACATATATTTGCAGACTGTTCATGTTGATAATTTATCTGGGGCTTCCACTGTTTTATTTACTTTTACAATTGACCGTGGAATGACATGGGAGGTACATAAGATTTTTTTTTGTATTTTTTAGCAATTACAATAGACAGCTTGATTTAAAATTGCATTGTTTGAATTATTAAGTCTGCAAAAAGCTTTCTTGATGAAAAGGAGATGACTAATATCAAATCTTCGAATGATGGTTTTTATGAGTCTCGGAGGGAACGAATGGGAAGAAGGCATTTCTTGTTAGCAATTGAAAGGTATATAATTGAAATTTTGTTTCCATATGTAGTGTTAATCTAGAGAGCTCTCACTTACCTGAATAGATTAGATGATCTTCATAATAACGATGAGTAAGTCAATCTCCCAATGCAATGGTATTTCTAATCTGATCAGAAATAGATCTGAGATTGATAAAAGAATAGAAAGAAAAAAGACAGATATTTTTAACGTGGTTTTGTAAGATAAAAAGTCTACGCCGAGGTATGAATTATGTATCCATTTACAAATTACAATCCAGGACACAAGCAACCATGTCACGTATCTTCATTTAATTAGCATATGACCTGAAAGGGTTAAAACTGTAATCTTACAATTTCCATCACTTATAGCACCAATTATCCTTAACATGTTGTTGGTTGTCATTTGCTCTTTAAATAATTTATCGTAGTGAGTAAAATACTCAGTGGGAAAACTAGAGGAGAAAACTAGGAGAGAATTTTTACTCTTCTATGATTATTCTATTCTTATTTTCCTTTGATTTCTCAGTTCTTCAATTGGATCATTTAAAATCATGCGCCCTGCTGTTGGTGAGGCACTAAGGTATGAGAAACCTAAGAAGGTTGTTATTCACATTATACGACCTTACCATTTTATTTCCCAATATTTTTTCTTTTTCCACCAGGGAAATGTCTTCAGTGGAATTAAAAAATAAGTATAGAAAGACTTTTTCTATAGATGAAGCTTGCCAGGGTTGGAAAGCAGAGTATGACATGTCACGCAATCTGGTCAGTATTGGTCTCTTTAGTTGTGCTTTTATAAGTCATTGTTAAGGTATTTGATAGTTTGGTCTAGAGAATAGATGTCATCATTTATTTTAGGGAGTGTGTGTGACAACACCTTCCCTCATTTTGTCTTGCTAAAAACTTTAAAACTGGTGGTTAGCCAGTTAACTGGTTGGAAAGTGCACTAACCTCTTAGTCGGGTATTCGGGCAAGTATCCGGGATGGATCGCAACTCAAATGCTATATGTGGCTTCTTGATGAACCCCAATGCAAAATTGCATCCTTTTTCAAAACAAATCATTCTTGACTTCCAAATCACATTTTTAACGACTTTTAAAGTTTTTGTTAACTACCAAAAATGGCTTTCTTCCTTTGATACTAGGAGACTTAAAACCCTAATGAATAAAAAAAATCTTATTCCGGGATCGAAAGTATGTGCAGAAGACGAATCCCTTCACAATATCTTAGAACATTTTGATAAAAGTCTAATCATATCATACCTTGGGCTCCCAATTATGGGAAAGAAGAAATCATTTGGGCAATGTTGAAAATTCATCCAACCAATAGAGGCATTCTTAGCAAGATGGAGTGGAAAATGTCTTTCCTATGGGGGTAGAATACAACTAGTTAATTACATAATAGCTAAAAAATATACCTATTGGGCACAAGTCATGACTATCCCTGATTCTGTTGCTAAGAAGGTTGGCCTTTAAATTTATATGGTATTAGAAAAAAAGGGATCTCATGGTCCCAAATGATTCTTCCCATGGATGAAGGAAGGGGTTCTAGGAGGGTGAAATGGGATCATTTAAACACCTGCTTGCCTATTATTCAACTTGGAGGAAGAATCTAGAAGCCGCCTCTTCTTCAATTGTTCATACTCCAGGTCTCTCGTAATCACATTGGCTGAGAACTTAAATATATCCTTTTGGAAGTTAACGGATATTCCAGTTCCTATCCAATCATGTTCGAATATATAAGATTGGAGGATCTTACGGAGGTTGCACAAAAATTCACATATCACCCCCCCTCCTTTGGGGGTTACTTTGGAATGTCATTGGGTGCTTGTCGTGGCATATCTGGACAAAGAGAAGAAAAAAAGACATAGACAATACACCAGTAGGCCTCCTGAGGTAGTCCATAAAGATAATGAAGGACATCAGTCTCTCCTTTTTCACAAGAAAAGTTGTTGTCACCCTTTGGAGACATCAATGATGGAAGTATGGGAAACCAACCTTTTAGACAACATATCTTGTTACTATATAACTAGACTACATAGATAATGGGAGAGAGTCAATGGGCTTTTTGCTCATTTCTTTTTACTTCTATAAGTCTATTTGTATTTCTAATTTCTCTATTTTTGTAATATGGGCATTGCCCTTCATTTTCAATGAAAAAATTTAATTGCTTTAAAAAAAATCTTATTATTTTATGACATTTTCTAGTAATCATATTTCTTATCTCTAATTATTCTTCTTCAGTAATGTTTTATTTTTGCTTTCTTTTGGAAGTTAATTGCTTTTAACTGCAGTGCATGCATGGCCCAAACTGCAAAGTTGGCATATATTGCACTGTTGGAAGAAGACTGCAGGAGTTGAATGTGTTGGGAGGTCTTGTACTTCCTGTATGGAGAACTATTGAGAAGGCTTTGTCCAAGCAGGTTCTTTTTCTTCTTTTGCTTTGTATCTTTTTTTTTAAACAGTGGAAATTCCTCAGAAAAGTAAAACCTGTGATGATATAATAGAACTCATCAATATATCACTAATTCACTAGACCATCAGGAATGGAATTCATGACCTCATATAACCACTTGAGGTTTTCCTTCTATTGTTAGTGTCTATCTAGTTTTCTGTTTTCCAATGTCAAAGTACTTTTTAAATTCACTTTAAATTCATTTATTTATTTATTTATTTATTCCATAATAAAATATATCTGCGTTTGTTTGCTTAACATTCCCAAAATAATAGTTAATTAGAAAATTAGATATAAATAATTTAATATTAAATTCAATACCCTTGATTCTTGAAGGAATATCATTGACATTCATGAAATAATTCATAGAAGTTAATTTTTTTAGTGTATTCTAATCATTGAAAAGAAGCACGGATTTTTTTTGTCAAACTCTATTCATTTGTGAAACTTCTATTTATGTCCTAGAAATTCTTATTTCTTACTTAAAAATTTGACTCTAGTTGACCATCTCAATACATCATGCTTCCATTTGGATTTCTATTGTTATCTTTCATTTAGAATTTTTTTGATCGAGATAAATTTTCATTAAAATGAAAAAAAGTGGAAATGTGAGAATTGCCTATTGGTTGTTGCATCAGAACTATGGACTCCCAAACTTTAAGTGCATTTTCTTCAACCAGATTTTGGTTGATTTTGCTGAAGGATGTGACATTAATGAATATGCTGACATCCTTAATTGCCTTCCCGAAGATCAGCTCTGTTGGTCTCAGTGTATGTTTTTTTAGTCTTCTATTTCTCTCAACTAAATATCCTTGCGAGGATAAGGGGAGTCCAAATCTCACCATCATACCTCCTCTACAACATTCAAGATTAGACAAGAAGTCACCTGTTCTTCCATTGTCCATACTCCAGAGTCATACTTCTTTCACTAGCTGAAATGTTAGATTCATTCTGGAAGCTCCAGAACATACCCTTACCCACTCTATCTAGTCCGGACATAAGATTGGGGAACTTGCCAAAAGTTCATACTTCATACACCACTTTACACCTTGAGGCTTACTTTGGAATGTTGTGGGCTGCCTGACTTGGCTCATCTGCATCTGGACCGAAAGGAACAGGAGGTTCAAGCAGCACATACTTAGAAACAGATAATCAGGCACATCAGTCTCTCCTTTAGACTAGAGTTTCATAAGAAGATCGGTTGTCACCCACCACATTACAATGTTAGGAGACTGATGCAGTAGAAGATTCTGTCATTATTAATTACACAAATAATGGTAATAATATATTCTGTGAACAGAATCGTGATCAAGGGGATTTTAATTAGCTTGACCTTGGTCAAGCCAACCCATATTCCTCTTAAGGAAACATTACACTCACATCAAATGGGTTGCCCATTACCTTTGATGTGAGTATAAATATAGTGGGTCCAAGGAGGGGAAGATCAATTATCGAAATATTGCAATTACCAAAGGTAACTTATTTCCTTTCTTCCCTGTTTTTCTCCTTCCTCGTTTTTTCCTGCAAACAATTTTCTTTTTACCCTAGATCTAGAACCTTGGTGGATTCCAAGCTTCTTTCTTTTTTCCCTAATCGAAGAAGGATAAACCCTATTCTTCTTCTCTGTTTTAATCACTCAGAATCTTCTCCTACATCAGAGACCAACCTCTTGAGACAGCGTGTATAATTACTATATAACTGGATAACATATCCATATATGAAAGTGTCAATGGGTTTTAACTTGTAATTCATCTCCCTTTATTTCTAATTTTATATCTCCTCTATTTTAGGTCATTGCTCTTCATTTCTATTAATAAGAAACTTTAATTTCAAAAAAAACATTCTGCGACAATATAATGTCTATGGGTTTGTATTTTATTATTCATTCCCATATCTTTGTATTAGGGCAATGTCCAACTTCTTCCTTAACTATTAATGAAAAATTATTTTCATCAAAAGAAAAACATCAGTTGCATCATTTGCCATAGTTCAGTGTCTGATTTTTTAATATTTCTGTAGGTAATACAAAGTCATAAACGAATTCGTATTGTTAGATTAGAAACTACTAAAGAACGTCAAAGGATTGTTGGACTGCTTGTTCCTAATGCTGCCGTGGACGATGTCCTTCAAGGTAAATTCTCATAGAAGGGAAAGCTTGTTTATAATATTTCTTGGTTTTGAGCATTTATTATTTCATACGGCGTTAATAGTTATCTATATCCTCATATTTTACTGTCAGTATTGGTAATGTTGATGGATTTGTTATTTTTAACCAAATAAACGAATGGCTAAATTGTCACTTCGATCTCTCAGAAGAACTTAGAAGATATATATAGCTTAAAAAGGGAAGAAAATCAGATGAAAAACCATGATCTGCAATGGGGTTGTTTAATTTGTTTCGCAATGTATTGATTTAGTTTATGTCATCTATGCAGATTTATCATGGGTTCAAGATATTGATGAGTGAGAACTGAGGAAGAAACGTGACTACAAGTTTGATTTATAGATTATGGTCCAAAATCTGACCATGCTTATAGATTTATAGATAGACAAATTTTATTCAATGACTAGTTTTTTTGTTTAATCCTGAACAAATGTTATCTATAGACACCCCCAAAAATGTTATCTACAATCTACATAGATTATAGTGGTAAATTATTCCATTATTTTGAATTTTGATGATGATATTTAATAAATATCCATTGATTATTATCATTCTGTTAAAACTTAAAAGTTGAAAACACAATTACTTTTGATGAATGCAAGCAAATACAGGCAAAGAAGACAGAAGAAGCTAAACCATCCCATCATCTGCAAACCTCAGCAGATGAAGGTTTCATCGACATGATCATCGCTGCAGTACAACCCTGGTTTCTGTGAGAAGCCTTGGGCAGACAATATCTTCCTTGCCTTCTCGACCAGTTGATGATTTGTAATCTCACCGTCTGCCCCGGCTAGGATTTTCTGAATGGCATTACTGAGTGCACCATAAGACTCATGTGGTCTATCTGGTGGAGTTGCATCTGCAGATGTTTGATCCGTTTGGCAGCCACTTATGAGAATTCCATTATCAGGGAGTTGCCTTTTGTTACTTCCAGCGTATACCTGGTCAGTGCTTGATATCTCGGTATCCAAAGCAGGCTTCATATAGTCGTCGTTATTATCATTTTTATTCAGTTTTTGTTTCAGAAATTCCTGTGCAAGACTTCCAGCCATGCTCATGAATCCACCACCCCCATCGGTGCCGTCTTGACCCTGCAGTTTCTCCATAACCACCTTCATGAATTGCTTGACTTTGGGACTTGAATCATCGCCGAAGATATCGAAAAGTGTTGTCCTCAGATTCCCAACTTCGATGCCATCGTTTCCTGTCTTTTGTTTCAGAATCTCTATCAATGTTGACAGTGGCAGAGAACGAGGTTTTATCCCTCTGCTTTCTTCGGAGACTGAATCTGACTCGCCGTACGATTCCAGTGCAGATTCAACCTTTTTCTTTAGGAATCCCCTGAAGCTGAAGCCACCACCACTATCGTCATCCTCCTCGCTCTTCGTGCTCTCTCCGATCTGCTCCTTGGTTTTGTCAATCAATCCACCGCTGTGACAAGAATCCGATACGATGGTGATCTTGCAACCCTGAGGTACGTTATCTACGTATTCTCTGAAATCATCATCTGTGAGCGATTGAGTGAGTAGAATTCATTATATATGGGAGGGGACAAAAGAGAATTAATAGTAGTAAATAAAAATACCAGTGATGAGGTTCATGTCACAAGGAACGATGCACTCATCGTACCCAGTGTCGTCGTGGTCCCCCGTCTCGGCCGGTACGCGAGTCCCATGCCCACTGTAGTGAAGAAAGAGGAAATCTCCTGGTTCTGCGGATGCGATAAGGTCAGCCATAGCACGACGTATGTTGGCTCCAGTGGGTTGCGTGTAAGATTCATCAGTGTCGATGAGGATCTTGATGTCTTCCTCCTCAAAACCATATCGGTTAACGAGACATTGCTGCATGTTTTTTACATCGTTGACACATCCCCTCAGCTCAGCCTTGGTGTCGGGATAGTTGCAGCCCACTAGAACAGCCTTCTTCCCCATCTGCCTCGATCTACAATTTGGAAACAGGAAACAAACCAATAGTCAATAGACTTTGATCTCAGTAGATCCATATTATATAGGCTGTCATCAAATCGTGTTCATTAATATATAATTCAATTATTAAGATAATATATTGCACAAGATACAAACCACGACGAAAAATCGATCTAATAAACATGATTAATTTGACATATTTTAACACTTATAATTACTCATATTATATATCACTCAAATAACTTTTGTTTTTTGTCGGCCGATCCTATCACCGACACACTTTGAGACTTTATCATGGAAGCTCATCTGTAACGCTAACGTGTTACCATGATGGACTGATGGACCTGGACAAATTATATATTTATATATTATTATCACTTCTTTTATTCCCACTAAATAATAATTAAGATACTTCCATAAAAAGTAACAAAGACGTCTTCATAATTTCTTAATCCCGGTAGCTCTTTTATTCCACTTCCACATTCCAGTTCTGTTTACTATTGCTAGATGTTTAAAAAAAATATTATCCTTTTAACAATGTATTTTTTTTAAAAAGCGATTTTTATAAAATAAAATTAAAAGAGTAAAAAGGATAAAAGAAAACATAATGATAAACGAAAAAAACTGAAAACATAGCGTAAATCTCCATCGTGTCGATCTATGACCAACTTCGGATCCCGTTTTCAGATTGAAAACTCCCGCCTGAAATTTTTAGAACCTTTAGAGAGTTTCAATACTTGTTTTCATCTTTTTCCATCTCTGCAACTGTCATCTTTTTCTTCAATCACCTTTCCCATCTAGTAACCCATCACATTTCTTCTTCCATTTTCTAGATTGCATTTGTCATCTGACGATATAACCTTCTGATTTCCCTTTTAAATTAAATCTCTAGTTTTCCATCCTCAAACGGGAAAAAAAAAGTTAAATCTGAAAATAACTCAGAACGAAATCGAAAAAGTTTCTTGATCTGCGGGCAAGGCCATACGGCGACAAGGAAAAGTGGCGAGAAGCTCTCTTCCCTTCCTCTGAACCCAAAAAGGAGCAACGAAATCACGACCATAAAAGAAATGAAAAAGAATCGAATAAGTTTCAGGAGGCAAAAAGAAGTGGAGAGATAAGGAGTTGCGGGTGAGGATCTAAGACGACGAGGAGGGAAACGGTGGAGAAAGGCATGAAAGGAGGAAGAGGGAAAAAGCTTGTCTCCCTCTCTCTTTTGAAAAAGGGGGGAGATCAGAGGTGGGAGAAAGGGTTTGCTCACTGTTTGCAGTTTGCTTGGACAGCCTTTTCTTTTAACCTCTACTTCAGGCAACCGTTTCCTGGTGTTAAAAGAACTTGAAGAAATTCATTATCCAGCAATATAATTATCAATCAAAATAAATCCAATTAACTCATTAAGGTTGGGAAGAGCTAGTTTTTACATTGCAAACTCATATTCATCATTATTACATTGCAAACTCATAATTTCATACAAGAACATCCCAAGCAAATGTCAAATACATATCAGTTAATTATAATTTATATATATAAATTATTTTCTTTCAACCATATGAAATCAACCTTCGTTGGCATATAGGTCGATAGTACCAATCTGAAATCTTGATTGTGAAGTTTGATCCCGAACTTTCAGAAATCTAAACCTGCCCATTCAATCTAGACTTAGAACTTTCAGAGAGAAGAAGAATGTATTGGTTGGTTGATAGATAAGTAATTTACCTGAATATGTTACATTTCCATTCAGATGACACCTCGAACCTTCTTCTTTGGAAACGATTTTCAAAAGTCTGGAAACTTTGTTGGTCCAATATATTCCAGCTGGTTCCATCTTCACCTCCCTCTAAAATCCTATGGAAATAATAAGAAACCAACGATATAATAGGATTAAAAAATTCTTCACACGTAAGAAAATAAATAAACACCAAAAAAATATCTTTTTTCACAAAAGGTAAACATTATTTATCGATTTCATGAAAAATAAATCCATTACATGGGAGAAGTAGATCTATAGATGAATACTAACGATTTTTAGTTACTATTTCTCAATCATTGCTATACCAAGAGGCTCAAGTTTGTTGATCCCTTTATATTTTTTTACGTTTATGTTTCTTTATGTTCAACGTGATCTGATGCAGAGCATCAGTTAGATATTCCTAAGGAGACCAACACACATTCCAAGCATCTTGGAATGAGTATTTTACAAAGAATGCGTGGTGGGCCTGACCAAGGTTGGGCCTCACAAACTTCTCTGATGCAGGAAGAAGCTCTCTGGAGTCTGGAACAGTAAGTGAGTAACATCAGTGAAGAAGAAGGAGATCTTCTTCACAAGGATCAGATCGGCTACTTGGAAAGTTGGAATCCACCAAGTTTGATCTAGATCTAGAAAAAGTAAGATAATAGTGAAAAGTAGTGGCAAGAACAGAAAGAAAAGAGATATTCAGTAGATGGGAGAGAGAAGCAATTAAGGTAATACCTTACCTTGGCACAATATTCTAAATTGATCTTCATTCCCATGGGTCTATTGTATTTATACTCACATTAATGGTAATAAGCAACCTAAATGATGTGAGTTAAATATTCCTTAAGAGGAATGTGAATTGGCTTGACCTTGGTCAAGCCAATTACATCCCACTTGGTAACATCCGGGTTCAAGGCTTCAAGCTCATTGGATGCATAAATAAGACTATTCTGTACTGCATCATTCTCTTTAGAAGGTTTCTACACACATCATTAGGGTTGTCCATCACCTAAGATGTGAGTATAAAAGAGATGGACCTCACAAGGAGAGAGGCAGATTATTCTTAATTAATGCTCCAGGTATTATTCAGCCGCCTCTCTCTTCACTTGCTTACTTTACTCTTTTGTTCTTATTCATCTTATTCCTTTACTCTACTTGTGATCTGATCTTTTCTATTTCTATCCCATCTTGGTGGATTCCAAGATTGCCTACTACTATTGCTAGCATTACTCGAGAAGATCATTCTTCTCTGTCACCTGACTTCATTTGATCAGCCAGATCCTGCATTATGATCAGTAGGCCCTTGCATATTCTTTCTATAACCTCCTGTGTTGAGGTTGCTGGCATCTCGTGAGTTCTGTTGCATCTTTCTTTCCATAAGTATCATATGGTGACTTCTACGGCTTTCCAATGTAATGCCAAAACTACAGATTGATTGTTGAATCTGTTTGGATCTGTTGGAAGTGATATAGTAGATTATGGTCTTTCAATGATATCCAATTTCCAATTTTTTTTAGTATTTCCAGCCATACTGTCTGAGATTAGTGACATAAAATATTGGTGCTCTGAGGTTTTCAAAATCTCTTCTTCACATAGAATGCAGTTGGTCACTTTTATTTGAGCCCATTTGTTAGTGACTTCTCTAGTGGGTAGTTTTCTCCTCTTGGCTCTCCAAGCATATGAAAAATATTATGTGCCTCCAGGCTCCAGCCCATAATTGGTAATCCTGCAGCATATTTGTCTTGCTTGTGTTTCTTTCTTGTTTCTTCATATGCCTTCTTTCAGCCCACAAATACAAATCTATTTTTTTCACAATTGTGTCGAAAAGCTCATTCTTTAGATATTTTTTCTTCATCCAGCCCTCCCATATTGAAGAGTTGGTAGATACCATTCTCCAAAACCTCATCTTATGACCATGTTAGCTCGTTTAAAGGTATTAAGATTCCGGATTTATAGTCCACCTTCTTCTAGTGGCATTGCTGTTTGTTTCCAACTGATTGCTTTACTTTTATCCCAGAGAAATTTATTTATATAATGCTTCTGACTTTTTGATGTAAGACTACATGTAGAAATGAAGCAAAAATATCCAACAGTAATTTGTTGGATTGGATTGAGCAAGGATCGACGATCCAATAGATATGTTGATACTGAAAATCAGATAAGAATCTACCTATCGAAATTCACTATCAGATTGGAATCCACCAATCTTTGGAAAATATCTGAATAGTATGAGATCTGAAAGAATAAAAAGAGAATAAAAAAATAGAGAGAAAACGATACCTCAATTTGGCAAAAAGTAAACTATCCTCCATTCACTAGTCCACTCTTTATACTCTCATTGTGTGAGTGAAAAATCTACAATGAGAGTTAAGTCAGCCCATTTAGAGGGCCCAAGCTATGGCCCGAACCATTTCGAGCCAAGAGCTTGTCAATGCACAACAGTGGGCTATATCAGGCAGCCCCACTTGGGATTCAATTGCCCTCAATTGACTGTCACTATCTTCTGGTGAAAAATACTTTTGTTGTAGCTCTATCTGGTATTCTACATGCCTGGAACCAGATATTTATTTCCCATATATTCTCCATTTTAGTAGTTGCAATCTAACATACGAGAGCCCTTTAATCTTCCATTTT
Organism: Zostera marina; assembly: GCA_001185155.1. NCBI lineage: Eukaryota > Viridiplantae > Streptophyta > Magnoliopsida > Alismatales > Zosteraceae > Zostera > Zostera marina. The sequence goes on along the minus strand of LFYR01000958.1, from coordinate 246,056 downwards.
GCAGTCATGTTTCTCACACAAATGAGCAGTCAAAACAATTCGAGAATGAGATTCTTTTGGAGTTGAGAGGTAATCCTAAGTATTTATTAGGCATAGATCCTAGTTGGAAAGATGTGAATCTAATTAACGGAGCTTTATTTATACAGCTGCCATATAGAACAAGATTTGATTTTTACTGACTTATCTGTAGTCTTTTGAACTTTTTCAGTTCTCTTTGAAACATCTTATAATTGAGCCTATTGAGTTTTTTGTAGCTCTTGAAAAGATGAGCACATCGTCAACATATATAAGGTGGAACTCTACTTTGCAACCTCCAAGTTTGAAGGTTTGCTTGTAAGGACACCGATAGATGTTCCATAACCAATGTGAATAGAAAAGAAGATAGTGGATCTCCCTGCCTCAAGCCTTTGGTTGTTTGACATACTTCCAATGGGGATCCATTTACTAGAATGGAGGAGAATGTGGATAAGATGCATTCCTTTATCCAATTAATAAATTTCTCCTCAAATCCCATACACTCGAGTGTAAAAAAAAAATCTTGATTCTCATGTTTTGTATGTATTTCTTCATATGGAGTTAAAATATACAGAAAATTCTAATGAATCTGAAGTCGATTTGGGTTTCTTGAAAGTGTGGAATAAGAACCATCAGTTTCTTCCATTTAGACATGTAGACATAAGTTCTTATTTGATTTTTAGTGGAAGTAGGCTTAAACTGTACAAATGAATCATCCATTCAAAATGTTTACTAAAATGAATAAATTAGATGTATGTGCATGGAAAGATCCATCAATATTATCAGTTATTTGAAACCCAGTGTTGTTGTCATAGAAGTTACACAAGGACTGAAAAGTGAAAACTAAAAAAACAGCGAGAAAAGAAAAAAGAGTTGGAGATACACTAGGAGCACATCCAACTCTCTCATGATTGAGAAATGCATTAATTGCACCAATCAATCGGAAGGAACAACTCTCCTCGGATAAGTCTAGCACGTGGTCCACAAAAAGCCTACTCGACGAAGGTGTATTCTGAAATTTAGTGGTGATCTTGCAGATGAGGCAACAAGAATATTATAGCAAATATAATATAACAAGAATGGTTATTATGGCACACTTCCCAAGACAATTCCGATGCTCAACTTATCATCACTTATTCTCCATCTTCCACTCAATCATGTGACAAAAGTATCCACTTTAAATGCCAACACAAGCTAGAAACACATTGTAAAAAACTACCAACTAGGCTATTGGTTTGGCTACTCTATCTGTGTACAGCATAAACTACACCTGAATACAGTGCTAACTATTCAGAAGGTTCAGATGATGCATTGGTGTGTTGTGTAGTGAGTTCTGTGGACTTTTGGGTGTTAGATTCAGGTGCTTCGTTTCACTCGACTTACAAGAAGGAAAATCTAAAGAACTACAGAGATACTGAAATCAGCAAAGTCTACCTAGCTGATGGCAAAGCATTGGAAGTTTGTGGAAGAGGTGAAGCACATATCCAGACCAAGCAGGGTTTGTGGATTCTGAAGAATGTCAGATTTGTGCCAAAGTTGTCAAAGCAACTAATCTCAATGAGTCAACAAGATGATGATGGTATACAGGCCAGTTTTGGAAATGGATCATGGAAAATTACCAAAGGAGTCAGAATAATTGCAAGAGGACAGAAGAATGTCACCCTGTAGTTGACAGATGAGTCCAATCTGTTTGCATCAATCAGCATTGCAGAGAACTCAACTTTGTGGCACAAACGAATGAGTCATATTAGTGAAAAAGGGTCTGAAGGTACTAATGAAGAATGACAAGTTTCCAAAGATGACTTGGGATGATATGGAGACTTGTGAAGATTGCATTCTCGGCAAGTAGAAAAGACTTAGTTTCTCCAAAACACCCCCACAAGTTAAGCAAGCAAAGCTGGAATTGGTCCATTCTGATGTGTAGGGACCAGCCCCGGTGGATTCCATTTCAGGATTCAAGTATTATGTCACCTTTATTGATGACAACACAAGGAAGGTTTGGGTCTATTTCTTGAAGAACAACTCATAAGTGTTCTCTATTTTCAAGAAGTGGAAGGCAGAGGTAGAAACTGAAACAGGTTGCAAGTTGAAGTGTCTCAAGTCAGATAATGGTGGAGAGTATGACAACACAGAGTTCAAGAAGTTCTGTGAAGAACATGGAATTCGCAGAGAATGGACAGTGGCTGCTAATCCACAACAGAATGGAGTTGCTGAAAGGATGAACATGACTCTGAATGAGCGTGCTAGAAGCATAAGGTTACACTCAGGTTTGCCTAAGTGCTTCTGGGCAGAGGCAGTCAACACATCTGCTTATCTTATCAATCGAGGACCTTATGTTCCTATGGATTTCAAGATTTCAGAAGAGCTTTGGACTGGTAAAGAAGCAAGATATACACATCTACGTGTGTTTGGAAGTGTGGCATTTGTTCATATCAGGAGTGAAAACAAAGACAAGCTGGATGCTAAATCTCAGAAGTGTTGCTTTATTGGATATGGAAAGAATCACTTTGGCTACAGATTCTAGAATGACGAGTCAAAAAAAGTTATTCGTGCAAAAGATGCCATCTTTCAAGAACAGAATCTCTACAAGTACAAGGATAGTGCTAAAACTGATGGAGATGATCAGCTTGTTGAGTTTGAAGTTGATGAGAGCCTACCAGCAGAGAATCCTTTGGACATTACAGAGGAGATAGCAGATCCTGAACTTCAAGATGAGGATGAGAAACAGAAAATTCCTCAACATTTTGTCAAGATATCTACTAGGCAAACGAAGCCACCAAACAGATGGGATCCTTCAGTGAACTACCTCTTACTGACAGATAATGGAGAGCCAAAATCATTTGAAGAGGTTCAGGTGCAAAATGACTCTGAGAAGTGGGAGTTAGCCATGAAAGAAGAGTTCAAGTCTCTTGAAAAGAATAAGACTTGGCAGTTGGTTCCTTTACCACAAGGAAAACATGCCTTACAGAATAAATGGGTCTTCAGGTTAAAGGAAGAACCAGATGGAAGAAAGAGGTATAAGGCAAGACTTGTAGTCAAGGGTTTTCAGCAAATCCAAGATTTGGACTACACTGAGGTGTTCTCTCCTGTAGTCAAAATGACCACTATCAGAATTATTCTAAATATAGTTGCAGCAGAAAATCTCTACTTAGAACAGATGGATGTGAAAACAGTCTTTCTTCATGGTGACCTGGGTGAAGAGATCTACATGGCACAACCAGATGGGTTCAAGGTATCGAACAGCAAAAGAAATCTGGTTTGCAGACTTCAGAAGAGTTTGTAAGGGCTGAAGCAAGCACCTCGACAGTGGTACAAGAAATTTGATAGCTATCTCAGTGCCTAGAAAATATGCTGACAGAATTGGGCTACAAGCAAACTGACAGTGTGTTGTGGTGTGACAGTCAGAGCGCAATTTATCTAGCCAAGAATCAAGTGTTTCACTCAAGGTCAAAACACATCAGACTCAAGTACCACTTCATTCGAGAGCAGATTGAAGAAGGGCAATTGAATTCGAAGAAAATAGCCGGTACTGAGAATGCAACAGACATGTTCACAAAGGTGATGAACGTACAGAAACTAAGGCTTTGCATGGCCTTAGTTGGTATCCGCGCCTAGAGAGATGGCGCTGGGTGTCTCCGGTACAAGCTTACTTGATGAGGTGGCAGTTCTCCTAATACCGTCTTCAAGTGGAAGATTGTTAGAGTATGGAGACGTTTTCATAAGGGTATTATGGGCATTAATTAGAATTAGAATAATTAGAATTAATGTAGGCCTTTTATGAGCCATTAGAATTAAATAGGTTTAATTCTGTTAAATGGGCTTTAAGCCTTGTAATGGGTATTAGGGTTGCAAACACAAAACAGCAACCCTAATCTCCCATATAAGTATATTGTAATGACTTGTATTCTTTGTGTGAGAAAAAAAGAAGAGGAGGCACATTGTCGAACCACGTAAATCTGTTTTGTTCTTGTTTTTTGCTCGGTTTTCTCAGTTCGATTGAAGCATCGATCCTATCATTATACTCCCATTGAGTAAGAGTGGAATTTCCACAATGGGAGTTTTTTTTTTTTGAAGCAATTAAATTTCATTAGAATAAGGCTAATGCCAAGTTTACAAAAAATAGAGTATAGAAATAGAAATAGAAGTAAAACGAAATGAGCAAAAAGTTTATTGACTCTCTCCCATTAGCTATGTAGTCTAGTTATATAGTAACTAGATACGCTGCCTCAGGAGGTTGGTCTCCCATACTTCCATCATAGATGTCTCCAAAGGGTGACAACAACTCTTCTTGTAATACAATGAATCAAAGGAGAGACTGATGTCTTTAATGACCTTCTTAAGGACTACCTCAGGAGGCCTACTAATGTACTGTTTATACCTTTTATTTCTTTCTGTCCATATATGCCACAACAAACACCCAATAGCATTCCATATTAGCCCCCAAAGGGGAGAGTGGCGCGTAATCTTTTGTGTTGCCTCCGTCAGATCCCCCAATCTAATATCTGGACTAGATTGGGTGGGGACTGAAATATTCATTATTTTTCAGAAAGCGAAATCCAGATGTTCTGCCAACGTCATTAAGAGAGGTCTGGAATAAGAACAGTTAAAGAAAAGATGACTCCTAGTTTCATCTTCCAGATTGCATAACAAGCAAACAGGAGACACTTGTACTCTCCAACTCTTCAGCTTCTTGAACGTGTTTAGGTGATCCCATTTCACCCTCCACAAGAGAATAGAAAATTTTGTCGGCATCTTGGACCAAATTCCCTCAGCTAATATATCTTTATGTTTTCTATCTCTAATACTTTCCACTATTCCCCCCAACTTACTTATCGAAGTACCAGATCTTGACACAATCGTACTATTGGCCCTACAATCCAAACATTTATCCACTAGGCTTCTTTCTGAAACAAAAGCTTTCCAAAAATGCGAATCCACAGTAGGCCTGATTTGTATATCATTAAGCGTCTTTCCTTTAATATACCTAGTTTGGATCCATTTTACCAGAAAAGAGTCACTCCTATCCCAGTACTTTGAAGCTCTTTTAATATTAATTGCAGTGGTGATAATGGGAAGGTCTCTAACTCCTGGGAAGGACCATTTGGGCCCACGGTATCCCTTTCCTTCCGTCCCATATAAATCTATAGGCTAACCTTCTCACCTTTTTAGCCACAGAGTCAGGGATAGCCATACCTTGCGCCCAATAAGTATACTTTTCAGTTATTATCCAATTAACTGGTTGTATTCTCCCTCCATAGGAAAGATATTTCCCACTCCATCTTGCTAAGAGCGCCTCTATAGACTGGATTAGCTTCCAGCATTGTCCAAATGCTAAGAGTTTTTTTTTTGAAGCAATTAAATTTCATTAAAAAAAAAAGGCTAATGCCAAGTTTACAAAAAAAGAGTATAGAAATAAAAACAGAAGTAAAAAGAAATGAAAAAGAAGCTCATTGACTATCTCCCATTAGCTATGTAGTCTAATTATACAGTAACTAGATACGCTGCCTCGGGAGGGTGGTCTCCCATACTTCCATCATAGATGTCTCCAAAGGGTGACAACAGCTCTTCTTGTAATACTCTAAATCAAATGAAAGACTGATGTCTTTAATGACCTCCTTAAGGACTACCTCAGGAGGCCTACTAACGTGCTGTCTATATCTTTTATTTCTTTCCGTCCATACCACGATAAACACCCAATAGCATTCCATAGTAGCCCTCAAGGGGGAGAATGATGCGTAATTTTTTGCGCTGCCTCCGTCAGATCCCCCAATCTACTGGATTAGGTGGGAACTGGAATATTCATTATTTTCCAGAAGGCGAGATCTAGGTGTTCCGCCAACGGAATTAAGAGAGATCTGGAATAAGAACAGTTAAAGAAAAGATGACTCCTAGTTTCGTCTTCCAGATTGCATAACAAACAAACAGGAGGTATTTGTACTCTCCAACTTCTCAGTTTCTTGAACGTGTTTAGGTGATCCCATTTCACCCTCCACAAGAGAATAGATAATTTTGTCGGCATCTTTGACCAAATTCCCTCAGCTAATATATCTTTATGCTTTCTATCTCTAATACTTTCCACCATTCCCCTCAACTTGCTTATCGGAGTACTAGATCTCCACACAATTGTACTATTGGCTCTAAAATCCAAACATTTATCCACTAGGTTTCTTTCTGAGATAAAAGCTTTCCAACACAATGGGAGTTAGTCAACCCATTTAAAGAGACTGAGCCATGGCTTGAGCTAACTCGAGCTAGTGATCATGTAGATCAACCATAAGGGTTACATCACCAACTAAACTAAATTCTATATGGTGTGGTATTTAAACAACGATTACAACTATTAAAGTAAATATGACTCCCACGGTCCCATTTGCACTGGATTCCTCCCACCAGACTGCACTCATGGTCTCATTGATTCATGATGGTCATAGGACCTAAAGAACCATTCCTACTTTACAAACTATAAGTAAGATCAAAAGATTATTCCAGTGAGATGTTACTGAATGATAAAAAAATGAAGATATATCTACTACTGGCTAGATAACTACTGAAAATGAGCAATCTATGATATCAACATAATTTACCAATCCATGGGATCTCTTTCAGGAGCATCATTAGCAGACATCAAATCATATGCCTTAAGAATATGCATCTGATTGCTCTTTGCTTTGTATATAAGCCAACAGCCTACAAATATTTGATCCAAAAAAAATTAGATTAAAGTATTGAAATGCAAAAAGAAGCATAAATATTAAGCAGCAATTTGTGCATAAATAGATATTTCTTTATCATATAGGCAGTCATTCATTAAACCATTCAGAAAACACAATAGTGGAAGAAAAAGCAGATGCAGGAAAAATCATTATCAGATACTTAAATCTATGTGTTTTTCAAATACTACCTTGTGCTCCGTTTGGCTCTTCCCATTTAGACAAACGACAACCATCAAATGCTGCTGTTGCCTAGTTAATTAAAAGAACATTAAAAACTAAGTGCTAAAAATAAATAATTTTCTTTCAAATTATTGAAATTATGTTACTTACAATTCCAAAAGGGAGTTGTTCACCACTTGCAAGAATTGAACCACAAGAAATTCTGTTTAATCTTGAGAAGTTCTTTATAAGACTTTGGTCCAAGTGATCGATTATTCTAATACTTCCAATTGTTTCATCAAGATCATGCAGAGCTACTGGTAATGCTAATGAAGTTAAAACAGGATTTCCCGCAAGAGTAATGCAAATCTTCTCATCTGATTCTAAATTTCTCTTTAGAGATAAAGAAAAAAGAAACTTGTCTACAAACGAGTTTTCCTTAAACAGCTTTGAATTTATTGAATTATAATCTACATAAACCTTTCTCACTTTGAAAGAAGATAACTTAACATCGACAAGCATTTTTCTCAAAATTTCAAGATTTTTAGCAACTTCAGATTTGGAAAGTCCACTACCAATAAAACTGGACACAAGATGGGTCAATGAACAATGAATACTGTGAACATGACTATCAATGCATGTTCGAACGGGACAAGAAGAATCACATGATGAATCACTTTCACCAGAACCCAATTCTGATCTTGCTAAACGCCATTCCTTTGACCCACTCTGCCTTCCTGGTAATGATGGTAAAGATTCAGTTTGAAGATGGACAATTTCAAGTTCATCATATTCTTTTTTATCACGACTTTCAAGTATTGAAAGGATCTCATGCGAATATTCATTACGACATTCTCTTTTTAGATTTGAAATAATGGTAAAGACGGAAGCCTCAGTAGTGATGTTCCTTCTTGAAAGAATCTGAGAGTCATATTTGCAATTGTCATTCACAAGAGGCTAGTGATATATTGTGAATAATAATATCACCTCATGCCATTTTTTTGTGTATCTCTTTGTGACATCATGGGCACCATCTTTAGAAATTGCAATTACATAACTCAGTTTCTTGTTCCAACTATACACAAAAGAGACAAGAAATGTCACATAATATAAGGAAAAAATCTTTTTCGTTACAAAGAGAATTTTAACTATAAAAATGCAGTAGTATAGCAGGGTTTTCTATGCGACGTTTATGCGTCGCATAAACGTCCATGCGCAATTCCAGACCCTCGCATAGGTGTTCTATGCGTTTCGGGTCTGGGACGGGTCGGGACAATGGGTCGGGCCGGGTAAAACCCTATTACCCGTTACCTTATTTAAAAAAAATTAAAAAAAAAACCAAAACCCTAAATTAAAAAAAACCCAAAACCAAAATAAATAAAAAACCCACGATTTTCTCCTCTCTTCCCTTTCTTCCCGTCGGCCAGCACTCTTCCCGTCGGCCACCACCAGCAGCCATCTCCGACGCGAGCAAAGCCTTCTCCGACGCGAGCCACCATCTCCAGACGCGAGCTGCAAACCATCTCCATTCTCCAGCGATCTGTTGGACAGAAAAAGGTTCTAAAAATATTAAAAAAAAACATCTTTTAATTTTTAATACTGATTTTGGGATGATTTTGGGATGATTTTAATACTGATTTTGGCTAAAAAAGCCTACCGAGGAGAATACTGATTTTATCATTTTAATACTGATTTTAATACTGATTCTAAAAAAGCATACTGATTTTGGGATGACAGAATCAGTACTAAACTAATGATTAAATGATTTAGGGATGATTTTGGCATGAATATACTAATTTAGTATTTTTTGCCAATAAAATAACATTGTCATTTTTATGTTTGTCGAATCAGAATTAGGGATGACTCAGACTTACAATGACGATTTATACCAAGAGAATAACGACATGTACTATGAAGACGCACATGGTGATGAAGAGCCACTTGATGAAGAGCCACTTGATGATGTTGATGCCAATGACTTATCCCATCAAGTTGTTGGAGAAGATGAACGTGAACAATTAATCAAGTGGCATTCTAAAACCACCGAGGAGGAAAAGAATGACACAAAACTACGACCGAAGTCTAGCGATCCAGCATGGAAATATGCCATTCTATTGAAAAAGACTGACTCCAATGGAGTCAAATGTCTATTTTGTCATTGGATTTCAACTGGTGGAATCGGTCGAATGAAAGGTCACTTTCTTGGTGGTGACAGAAATTGCATCAAATGTCCAAAGACCACATCTTTCGTTCGTAATGAGATCCGTGAATATGTCAAAGAAAAGAAAAGCAATGAAAGGGAAATCAATATATGTGGATGACGATGACCAACCTGATGTCATTTTCGTCAAAGAAAATCCTATTGATCCCAAAAAATTAAAGAGGCCAGCGGTGGCGGTAAAGAAATCAATTGCTTCTTCTGCTGGATCCATCAATTCAAAGGTGAAAGCGCTTTCTTTGAATGATGGTGAGAGTCTTGTCGACGTAGTTCGTAATCGGAAAAAACAACCACTCATCGTGGAATGTCTGAAGAAGGACGAAAGACTTATAGTAGACAAGCTTGTGGCTAAAGCTTTCTATTCAGCTGGTATTCCATTCAATGTCCGAAATAATATTGACTTTCAGGTATTTTTCATTTCAATACAATTTCTGATAATTAATGTGAATATTCTGATTTTCAGAAATTAATTCCAATTTTTTGAATTTAGGTTATGTTAGAAGTTGTTGGTCGATATGGATGGGGTTATGTTCCTCCCACTGTGCATAGGCTTCGAGGTCCACTTTTGAATGAAGAAGTGGCTTCTTTTGATGACATGAGAAGTAAACATGAAGAGAAATGGTCCATCAACGGATGCACACTCATGTCTGACGGTTGGACGGATCAGAAAGGAAGAAGCATAATCAACTTTTTGATCAACTCCTCTGCTGGATCTTTTTATTTGTACTCTATTGATGCATCCTCCCATGAAAAGAATGCTGAATTTATAGCACGTACCCTAGATGATGCGATGCAGAAGGTTGGGGTTAAGAATGTCGTCCAGATTTGCACAGATAATGCTGCCAACTACGTGAGAGCAGGAAAAATTCTGATGGAGAAGTATAGTCATCTGTATTGGACTCCATGTGTGGCGCATTGCATTGACCTAATACTGGAGGATATTGGCAAGATACCTTCATTTAAAAAGGTGATTTTATCAGGCCGTCAGATCACTACATATGTCTACACGCATTCAGTTCTTCATGCTGAGTTTTTGAGATTAAGCAATAATAAGGAATTGATTAGGTGTGGCGTCACAAGATTTGCCACTTCGTTCCTGACTTTGCAGAGCCTAAAAGACCACAGATACCACTTAGGCAAGTTGGATTGGCAGAAGTGGCTAGATATTGGACATGGAGAGGAAGTGCAGAGGAATGTCTTTGCTAGAGCTTTCTGGACAGGTGTGGAAAATTGTTTGAAAGCATCTCAGACTTTAGTTGCTCTTTTGAGATTGGTGGATACAGATGATAAGCCATGCATGGGGCATGTCACTCAATGTTTTGAGAAGGCGAACATTCTGGTTTAATATTTTCTGGTTTAATATTTTCTTTGTCTTTCCTCTGTTGAGTAAAAATAATGATCATAAATTTTTATATATACAGATAAAACTAATAATCAATAAAGGAATGTACCTTATATGGTGAGAAAACCAAGGAAATCGGTTGTGTTAATATATTATTGGGAGAAAAATTGATGCATCTAGCAACTGCAGATAGACCTTCGTATTTATGTTTTCTAGTAAAACGAATTTTTGCCTCTACCTCTTCAGCACTACGAATTGCTGAGTCCCAAAATTCGGGCGAGTTATGAATTGCAAGAGGATAGGGATAACTATTGAATTGGAGTTATCATTGACAGAAGGATTAAAGGCAATTGCAATAGAGGTCGATCCATCTAAACTCATCTTGGAAACCGTCGGAGTATTTGCAATAGAAGTTTCTTGTAAAATTCCTAATGAGTTGATAGAATTAAGTGATTTTGTTTTAGAAAACGACTTACTGCGATCAGTAACATCAATATCGGTCTGATTAATGTTTCGTTGTTCATATAAGTCCAGAATATTGAGAAGGTCAAAACTCGGTCGAACAATGGACTTAATCAGACTGGTATATATATGTCAAATCGGACAATGGACTTAATCGGACTATAGACATTATCTGACTATCATAATTCAAATTAAGATCAATAGTTGAAAAGGTAGTAGAATCCTTTGATTGAATATCCAATAATTGAAAATCTCGCATCAACAGACTACAAGATTTACTAGAAGATGAATGAATTTCTATCGGGTAGTCAAAATCACCTATTGATCAAATTTATAAAATAAGAAATAATTTATTAAAATATTTAATAGTTTAAAATAGACTAATTATTCAATCTATATACACTATTACCTTCTGATGTCGAAACATGATTATTAAGATTTCGCTTTAAAATAATTATGTTATAAATCAAATATGGTAATGAATAGAACCTTATCGTTGAATTTATTTTTTCTCCCTTTCCTAAGATGGAGAAATTGATGTAGAAAAATTGTACGAGGGATTTTCATTGTGGAGTTAGATGATATATTCTACATCGAATGATTTAATTAATAAGAACTCAAAAATATTACATAAATATAGATATAAGAAAAGTGAAAATTAAATTTAACCAGACAAGGAAATTTAATTATAAAATATCTGTTCAAATTCTAAAAGTATTTTATATTACACCTCTGGTGGTGGTCCGTAACTTTTATATGATAGAGAAAATTCAGAAACCTGTAACAATAAATATATAAAAAGTTTAATAATGATAATAACGATATAAAGATTTATTACCTCATTATTACTAAGAGATGTTATTGATCTAGTTTTAATCTTAGGAATTCCCTCATATCTTTGGAAAATAAATCGATTACGTTGAGATTTGCGACAATAATATTGTGTACTCCCACAAAAAAATCTTGATAACGAAAATTAGATATTAGTCATTTGATCTAAAATGAAAATTAATAAAAAAAACATGAAAAAACAAACTAACATTAAATCTTACATTGAAGAAAAACGCACATCCGTGAATGTATCCACTGACTCCGTCACCGTTTTTCTCACGACGCCGAACAGAATAACAAGCTGATTCCATGTTATTAAAAATTTGGTCGAATATATATTGCGACCAATTAAAACTGGATATGCCCTCCAATCTATCGATATAATAAAATAACTTCAAAGGCATCATAGTTTTCGAGGTTGGAGTCAAGAAACAAGAACATACAGGCAAAACCACAGACGACATATATCATTGACATTCGTTTCTTCAAAATTCATAGATAGCACAAAAGATTTGAATACATCCTTGACCATAGCACTGTTTAACAAAATATAAAAAAAATTATTAAAAAATTTGGTAATTAAAAAATAAATACAAAAATAATAATAAATTACCTGGTAGCATCCTTGACATTGAAGTATTTTCTCCATAATGGAGTAGAATATTCAATATCATCAGTTCTACCGACTAGGATTTTGACACCGGAATAAGGTAAGGAAAATATATAACCAATGTCCTCCGGTGTAACCCGCAGGATTTTATCCTTGACATGGAATTGAAAATTACCGATATATCGACGGACCAAATCGTCTAAAGATGGTAAGAATTGACATTCAAATCGACATATTTAAGAAATTGATCAAAACCTAAAGACTTAATTTTGATAAAAAATGAAGGTGGAAGTATATCACGAACTTCATTCAATGTAGACATATATCCATTAAAAGAACATCGAGATTGAACTAACCAATGAGTTGCAACAATGTAAAATTACATTCCAATCCAAGATCAAAAAATTAAAAAACAATTGAATTTTGATTAGGAATGAATGAACACTTACAATTCCTAGATCTTCAGACATAATTATTAGGGAGAACTCTCTGAGGAATTTGTTTAACGTAAGAACACCGATCTTTAAATGATATTAAATTTTTGTTCTTCAATCTAGGTCCTAAGAAAACATTGAGAAATATAACAGTAGATTTTCTCAGAAAATAAATTAATATTTAGAATATTGTTGATAATAGGATAATAAAAAATGAATAACTAATCAAAACTAACTTTTCTTTGAGGTAGAAGGAAGATTAATATTTGGATGAGACTCTTTGGCCTCTATAGAATCCGGAAATAAAAAAATCAATAAATGAGCATAATATTAATTAAATCTAACTGAAAATAGGAAATAATAGAAATTCAAATTAGAAATAATATAACACATTATATAAAAATTTAAAAAATAAAAAATGTTTAAAAACACATTAAAAAAATATTTAACATTGAAACGAAATTAGCTAATTGATCAGATAATCACTTTAATAAATGGTTGATTATGAATGTAATGATGTTCACAAATTGCAATACAATACTTCAAATATATTTAAAAAAACGAGTTTAGAAAAACGTAAATTATACCTTTCATAGTATGCGCTTCCAAGGCATTTGCATCACCAAGAGTTTGAACATGTTTGCTTTTTTTCGTAATCCTCGAATCATCATCACCAAGTAGAGAAACTTTTGATTTTTGCAATGTCGGAGCGATTTTATGTCCAAATAAAGTGATTGATTCCATAATTGAATAATCAGAATTTATAGGCGAAATCGGTTCCATATTTGGATGAATTTCAGGCGCAGAACGACGAGACTTAGTTGTAGAAGATGGAACAGATAGTAAATCCATTGAAGAAAGATGATTGGGCAGACCTACTAACGCAAAAGGAATGAAACAATGAACGTAAAATTTAAAAACATTTCAAATATATGTTTCCTTCTAAAATAATCTAGTTAATTGAAAAAAATATTTAAAGAATGTTAAGTGAAATGATATAACCATTGATAAATATTAGAACCATTGATAAATATTCAAACACTGAAAATTATATCAATTGACCCTAAATTAGTATAGAGGATATTGATGGTGTGTGAGCTCGCGCTAGGGTGCTCACACACACAACTCATTACTATTAATTATTCATTCTAATACTCGATCCCCTTCCCTCTTGCATCTGAGGAGGTATTTATAACCTAAACCCTTGGGTTTACTGGGCCTAGCAGGCCTGTTTGGTCTAGGGTCTGTTTAGACGGGCCCCGGTACCAACAGATATATATGTATAAAAAACGTTGTATGATTGGAAATCATCGAAAAAGCAGAAAAAGGAACCTAATTATTAGCTATGCCTAATTCTATGATGCTCTGCTAAACAAGAACTAGCAAATTATCAGGACAAGAGATTAAATGGATGAAGGATCATTGATTAAAATTGCAAATATTGAAAAATGTAGTTAAAAACACTACATGAATGTAATTGAATGACAAACGGAATATTTGAAAAAGTAAAGAAATACGTGAAAGATCGAAATATGGAAGAAAATCAGATTAATATGGAAAAACAATATAGTACTGAAATTAATAAAAACAGAACGATTATAAAACAACATGAATTATTAATCTAAGATCAGAATAATTTAAAAAATACAGAATCGATTAAGAAAATATTCTTCTTAACTGGACGATTGTTGGCTTATAATATACAAATTACTGACTGTAAATAAATAAAAAAGATGTTCGAATAGTTTAAGAATAAAAATGATACCAACCTGAACGGGATAACGGTAAAATTAAAAACCAGGTGAGAAAACCCTCGATCAATAACCAGGGAATAAACGTTAATGAGCCCCGATCAGGGTGGCCTTATCTAGTACGAGCAACCAATAAATATCAATCTTCCTACAAAACAGAACGACCAAAAAGTAGAGTTAAACAAATATCAACGCCATCTACTTGATTATCATTAAAACGAAAAAACATCACAATAAATAATTCTAAAAAAGGGAACATTATGACTAGAAGAAATAGCAGTTAAGGGAAACTAATGAATCTTCAGCAGAACTTCTAAAAAATAACAATAAATCGAAGACAAAAGCAAGGAGAACAGGACCTATTTGTTTAGGATAGCAGAAACAAGGAGAACCTGAAACAAATACAAGCACACCAGAAACGCCGAGATCAGGAATAGAGGGCAGACGAATCACTGGAACTAAACAGAACACCGGTACAACAAGACCTATTTGGTAAGAATGCCAGAAACACAGAGAAACGGAAACATAAACGCACACCAGAAACAAGAACACCAGAAACGCGAGGAAGCATAATCGAGAGCATAGCAGAAACACGAGAAATGGAAATACAGACGCGCACCAGAAACACGAACACCAGAAACGCGAAGAAGCAGAACCGAGAGCCGACGAATCACAAGAACTAAACTGAATCGCAGAATAACAAAACATACCAGTAATCTTGAAGCCGCCGGAAACAAAATCAAACACAGAAACGAACACCCAGCAAAACTAACAGAACTGAATACCGAAACGAATGAAAACTAGTAAACCTACATACACTAACTAGGAAGAAAGAGGAGTGTTATTAAGTTTCATTTTTAGGTATGTATTGGAAGGGGTTTCGGGTAGAAGTGGGTTAGAGTGTGGTTTGATCGGTGGGTTTTTCTAAGGTTCGAGTGTCGGGGTTTCCGGTTGGGTTGGAGTATTGTGTTTCCGGTGGGGGTTTTTCTGAGAATCATGGTATAGTAGTGAAGATAGTAGAAGGTAGAGAAAGGGGGGAAGGTAGAAGACGGTGGAGTAGATGTCTTGGTTTGATTGTTGGTTTTGGAATGATTTAGCTCTTCTTAAATAGGCAAAAATTGCCATGATGTGACTAGACGTTGTAGATAATAGGTAGCTAGATGATAGGTTATTTAATCTGTTGTAGATGTAGATTTAGAATAGTTTTAGACTTTTATTAAGTTATTGATTACAGTGTGCACCTCTGATATGCATTCTATATTTATTATGAATTTATATCAAGGGTGCACGCCTCTGCTGGTCTATTGGATGTCAAGTCGACGATCAGATTCAATTTATAGATTTTAGTTAATTTTTATCATTAGTTAATATGAAGTCACGGTGACCCAATTTCGTCGACGAAAGGCCGAGGAAATTTAGGTCGACGCCCGGCTGGAGGAAGTTTTGGGGAAGAACAGTTAACAGAAAAAATTGTTCTTTAAAACTTGAAAAATGTGTAAGAATGAAATTGAATTGATTAAAATGTATTTTTTACACATGTTGTTTATAAAATTAAAACTATTTTATTACAGCCCATAAGTATTTATTAATCTCAACTAAGTCATGTTGAATTCTTTTGTTTCTTTTTCTCTTCTGGGCCGGTCCATAGTTTGGGTTTGTAAACATAGCCTTTTATCCTGATACAAGAATACATTAGCTATATAATTATCAAGTATAATTAAGGATTAATTGGAGAATTGAGTTATTTATCTATAACTAATATTTGAATGATAATTTATAACTAATACTTCCCCCTCAAACTAGGCATATATGTTAATTATACCTAGTTTAAATAGTGTATCATTCATCTCTATTTCCCCAACTCCTTTGGTGAAAATATTTGTCAATTGATCTTTAGTTCCAATTGACTTTAGGGTGATTAATCCCTTTTCTATATTTTCTCTTGTGAAGTGACAATCCCTCTCTATGTGTTTTGTTCTTTCATGAAATACGGGATTTTCTGCTATGTGAATTGCAGACACATTATCACAAAAGACTAGGGTTGGTTTATCATTATAAATTCTTAACTCATTTAGTAATTGATTTATCCAACTTATTTCACTTGTGAGCTTTGTCATTGCTCTATATTCAGCCTCTGCTGATGATTGTGATACTAGCTCTTGTTTTTTAGATTTCCAAGAAACCAATGAGTCTCCTAGAAGTATACAAAAACAAGTCACTGATCTTCTGGTTAGGGTGCATGAACCCCAATCAACATCATAATAACCTCTTAGTATGAGAGTTTTATCATTTCTTATCCTGGGGATTTTTTTAGATATCTTAGTAATTTTATAATAGCTTCCATATGAAGCTCAGTTGGTTTCTCCATAAACTGACTTAAGGTTCTGACAGCAAAAGTAATATCAGGCCTTGTTGTGTTTAGATAGATCAATTTACTAATTAGCCTTCTATATTTGAAAGGATCTTTTAATTGTTTTGTTTTATCCTCTCTCCAATCTTGTTTTTCAATGGGTATTTTAGAAGGTTTGCTTCCTAAAAGTCCATTATCATTTAAAATGTCTAATGTATATTTTCTTTGAGACAAAAAAATCTCATTATCTGAATATGATACTTCTATTCCTAGGAAATAATGTAATTTTCCTAAATCTTTTAAGTTGAAATATGAATTTAGGTTGGTTTTTAGCATGTTTATTTCTTTTTCATTGTTTCCTATGATGGTAATATCATCCACATAGATCACCATGTAGATGACATAGTCTTTGTTCTCTTTAATGAACAAAGAATAATCTGAAAAAGCCTGTTTGAAGTTCATTTTCAGAAGTGTCTCTTTAAGCTTGGCAAACCATTGCCTAGAAACTTGTTTAAGTCCATATAGGGATTTTTTCAGTTTACATACTCTCTGGTCTTTTTCTAGGGACTTTTTCTAGAAAACCAGGTGGGGGTCTCATGTACACATCTTCATTTAGATCCCCATACAGAAAAGCAGAGGGAGTTCAATAATCAATTCGCGTCCATGAAACCGCTTAGCTAACCCCAAACGACCAGATTCGGAAGCGAGAGCCTTGACAAGTTTGTAAAACCAGAAGAATAAGGCAGCGGTTGCAGGGATATTCAAACTCCAACAGATGTTGGAGAACCCTCTCAAATATATAAAAAATGTCGCCTACATTTGTGACAGCGACACACCAGCTTGCAACAGCACTTCACTCATCAAGGCAGGGATGGGTAACACAGAGAAGTGCCTGAAATAGAGTCAGGGGATCGCCTGAAACCCCGCAGGAGGAAGGTTCGCAGGCTGATATTGCGACCCCCAAAACCGCAAGTGCCCAGAAATGCGTACCCCTCGCAGAATTTCTCGGGCTTCGCGTGCAAACATAACAAAAAATGGATGCACGATGTCAGTCTGCGGTACAAGGGGTGCATTCAGAGAAACCTCTTCAAAGGACCCCTCGCTCACATCACTTAGGGGCAGCAATTTAATCTCACCACCCGACAGAGTTTCACAATAAGCGTAGCCGGTTTGGTTCTCAACTCCCTCGTAGAAGGGAAGGTTAATGTGGTCTCCATCCTTGTCCACTTCCGTGGGAGGAGGAGGAGTCTTCGATCCCTCAGCCGGATCAAGGCGGCGTCGGCTTTGACCGCGGTCCAGTTCCAGTTTCTGATCATAGTCAAAGGGCTCAGGAACCCGTACACCCTCCGCGGAGGGGATATGTGTATTTCCTCTACCCCGATCCCATAAGTGGGAGGAATGGGGGTACTACCCTCGCGAGACGAGTTCTTCGCATGTTTAGGGTGTTTGCGCTTTCTTTTCTTATTAGGCCTCTCAGATTCAACAGTCGGCCTCTTGCCCATGTCGGTAGAGGTCAACCCCTCAGTGCGGGTAACCGAAGAAACATCAGGTGTCACCACCTGAAGGGGCACATATTCTTCAATATCAGCCCCCGAGTTTTGGGGCAACGTCGACGATTTAGGTGCCAAACTCGCCGATGTTTGAGCAGAACTCGCCGATCCCAGATTGATAACTCGGCGAGGTCTCTTGAAGATGGGGATACCCCCTTGCCCTTAGTCGCCGACTTCCCAAGGGGACTCGCCGATTTAGGAGCAAGAGTCGGGAGAATCTCTCCCACTTCAACAGAAGGCTCTGCCACGACTAGAGCCCTGGAATCACATCCCAAACTCGCCGATTGTTCGGGAGTGAGCCCAAGTAACTCGCGTGCCCTGGCACAATATCTAGCGTCCGACAGTGCGTCGACAGCCGGAATCTCCGACCCACCGCGCGTAGGCAAGGGAATCGGAGACTCAATTGTGTTGAGCACCGCCGCTAGACTCTCGTCGATGTCCGTGTTTAGAATGTCGTCGACCAGAGCTTCGGTCTCTGACATGGTGAGTTGAGGAAGTGTCGGTTGGTCTGTCATAAGTCGGCGATGTAAAGAGAAACTCGGCGACTTAGTGGAAGATTAGGGTTTAGGCGATTTGGGGAAAATGATGTGCGGATTAAAATAATCGATTTGCTATTTATAGACCCTGGACAAATTGCAAAATTCCCTCAGAAAATCCAAAAATTACGCGAAGAAAAATCGCTAATTGATTCTCAAATCTCCAAAACTCGGCGAGTTGCCCGTAAACTCGTCGAGTTTGGGCAAAAATCACGAGATACGAAAGGGAAACTTCCATATTTGGAAAATTTGCAAATATTTCCCAAGATCCCAAGGATTTTCTAAAAAATCCGCCAGCTCATATTAAGGATCGCCGAGTTTGTAAGAAAGTCGCCGATCCAAGTAGGCAAACTTCTAAGTTTCTCACAGAACCACCCCGATGCTAAGTTGCCGAGTTAGGACATTAAGTCGCCGACTTAGGATATCACATAGCATCTTAGGGGGGGGAGTATCACAAGCTCCCTTCAGCAACAAAAGGAGGGTATCACAAACTCTCCCGACATTTTTGTCGCTCCGGTCGGAAATCGTCAGACTTCGAGGGGGAGTATCACAAGCTCTCCCGACATTTCTGTCGCTTCGGCGGGAAATCGTCGAATTTCGAGGGGGAGTATCACAAGCTCTCCCGACATTTCTGTCGCTCCGACCGGAAATCGTCGAATTTCGAAGGGGAGTATCACAAGCTCTCCCGACATTTCTGTCGCTCCGGCCGGAAATCGTCGAATTTCGAGGGGGAGTATCACAAGCTCTCCCGATATTTCTGTTGCTCCAGCCAGAAATAGTCATATTTCAAGGGGGAGTATCACAAGCTCTCCCGGCACTTTTGTCGCTCTGGCCGGAAGTCGTCAAATGTGAGCACGGTAAATCTGTCGCTTTGGCCAGATTTACCAAGGATTGTTTCGAGCAAAAGGAGAATGTCACGAGAGGTAACATCGCACGGTAAGTTCAATTGGTCAATAATAATATGCGTTTTAGTCTGATCTAGTTGTTTTGCAAGATGTTTTCTTTTTTGCAGGTATTATTCTGTCGCTTCGGCCAGAATCAGACTCTGATAGTGAGTCAATCTATCCTGCCGCTTTTGCCTTGATAGACTAGAGATCATTCTGTCGCTTTGGCCTTAATGGTCTCAACCCGTCTTGCCGCTTTAGGCCTTGAGGGGGTAACCATCGTTGCGGACATAAAAGTCGCTCTTGATCAGGGTGGACTATAAACATTAATTCTATCGCTTCGACTAAAACTCGGTTCTATCGCTTTGGCTAGAACTCGATTCTGTCGCTTCGGCCTGAATCAGGTTCCGTCGCTTCGGCCGGAATTAATCTTGTTGCTCCGTCCTTGATAAACACAGTGCAGTCGCTCTTGATCTGGGTTAGACTATAAACAGGTAGTTCCGTTGGCCTGGAACTCGATTCTGTCGGTTCGACTCTACAGAGTCAATCCATTCTTGTCGCTTAGGCCATAATGGATACAGAATCAACACGTCACTGTGGGCGGAATGATTCGATCTCACTTGTCGCTTCGTTCTTGATGCGGATCACACACGTCACTTGGGGGGGGGTACTGGCGATACACACATGTTTCTTATGTTCTCTTTAGGGGGGAGTACTGGTGAGATATGCCTGATTACGGCAGTCACTCCCAGCAACGCCTTTCAACAAGGACTAGGGTTCCGTCGCTTTACGTCGGACCCTCGGAGAGCTCCCACGGTGCGGAACAAGTTCATCGTCCAAATCGCCGAGTTAGCCCGTAAGTCACGATTGGACTACCAAGTCGTCGACTTTAGGGACAAATCGCCGAGTTAGGGCCCAGATCGGCAGTATGGTAGACTACACATCTCGCCCCTGGAAACTCGGCGAGTTTGCCCTAAATAGGCGATTTCCATACCTGAATCGCCGACTTACGACCGTTACTCGCCGCCAGCCAACGTCATAAATGTTTCCATATATGACCATAGGCGCGATGTCTGCCTCTGATCACGCCCTCCGAGACCCTTTAAAAAGGGTCCCAAGGGGACACTCAAAGAGTCAATACAAGTTCCACTCTCACCAGAGCATAACTAAGAAACTCGCCGATTCTCACTAGAATCGCCTAGTTTCCACTTGCAGGTATTTGATGTAGAGCGCACGTCGTGGACTCCAGAGCCTCCGGCATCACCTCGCACCACCGCGAGCCCTGGTAGCAGATTCAGTGCTTCATCAATCCATGTTACAAGAACATGATTCACCACAGTATCTCTGGGCAGAAGCTGTTAACACAGCCTGATATATACTAAACAAGGTGATTATTAGAAAAACCTTGAACGAAACTCCATATGAGATTTGGAATGGAAGAAAACCAAAAGTCTCATATTTCAAGGTCTTTGGATGCAAATGTTACGCTCTCCGAACAAGAGGCAACCAAGACAAATTTGCTCAGAAGTCTGATGAAGGTATTCTGGTAGGATACTCTAGAAGGAGCAAAGCTTATAAAATTCTTCTCAAAGAAAAACAAATAATGATCGAATCATTACACGTTGATTTTGATGAATCCACTCAGACAACCATTATAGAAGAAGACGAAATAGTTCTAGAGCCAGAAATCATCATTCCAACTGAAGAAACTACCAATGATGAAATCGAAGTCTCCGAGCCTCCATCCAACAGGTTGCTCAGAAACCCACACTCCACTGGTCAAATCATTGGTGACCATCAAGCTGGTGTTAAAACCAGATCGTCCATTCAAGTCATCAGTGTTCTTGACTGTTTTGTCTCTCAAATTGAGCCCAAGAAAGTTGATGAAGCCCTCAACGACAACTACTGGATTCAAGCTATGCAAGAAGAACTCGACCAATTTGAGAGAAATGATGTATGGGAACTAGTTCTAAAACCAAAAGATACATCAATCATTGGAACAAGATGGGTATTCAGAAACAAGCTAGATGAAGATGGAACTATAGTCAGAAACAAAGCTAGACTGGTTGCTCAAGGATACAATCAACAAGAAGGAATAGATTATGATGAAACCTTTGCACCAATAGCTAGACTAGAATCCATCAGAATGCTCCTGTCCTTTGCATGCTACAAGGATTTCAGAGTATATCAAATGGGTGTAAAGAGTGCATTCTTGAATGGAATAGTAAATGAACAAGTATATGTCAGACAACCCCCTGGATTCGAAGATTACAAAAATCCTGATCATGTTCTTAAACTTAAGAAAGCCTTCTATGATCTGAAACAAGCACCCCGAGCTTGGTATGAAAGACTAAGAAACTTTCTCATTTCTCAGGAATTTAGAATGGGGAGTATAGATAACACATTGTTCATTAAAATTGTCAAAAGCGGCATTATTCTAATCCAAATTTATGTTGATGACATTATATTTGGATCAACCGATGATACTCTATGTAAGAAATTCTCCAAACAAATGGAAGATGAATTTGAAATGAGTATGATGAGAGAGTTGACTTTTTTCTTAGGTCTACAAGTCAAACAGGAGAATGGAATATTTCTAAGCCAAGTCAAATATGCTAAGGAATTGATAAAGAAATTTGACTTGACTGAATCAAAATCTATGCCAACTCCTATGAGTTCAACACTTAAATTGGATAAAGATGTTGAAGGTCAATCAGTAGACATTAAGAAATACAGAAAAATGATTGGATCACTGCTATACTTAACAGCTAGCAGACCAGACATCATGTTTGCAGTCTGCTTATGTACCAGATTTCAATCAGACCCAAAAGAGTCACATCTCAAAGCGATTAAAAGAATAATCAGGTATATCAAAGGAACAGTTACACTTGGATTATTCTACCCTAAGGACAACTCATTCACACTGACAGCATACTGTGATGCTGACTTTGGTGGATGTAAGACTGATAAAAAAAGCACTAGTGGAACATGCTTTCTGTTGGGAAGCTCACTCGTAGCATGGTCATGTAAAAAGCAAAATAGTATTGTTTTATCCACAACTGAAGCAGAATATATGGCAGCATCTAATGCATGCGCTCAAATTTTGTGAATGAAACAAACATTATCCGACAACGATGTAGCTTTAGAAACAATAGCTCTTAAATGTGATAACAAGAGTGCAATTTGTTTATCAAAAAACTCTGTGTTACATTCAAGATCTAAACACATTGATGTTAGACATCATTTACTTAGAGATCATGTAGAAAAGAAAAATATCTGCCTAGAATATATTTCTACTGAAGATCAAATGGCTGACATCTTTACTAAACCCCTAGATCAGGAAGTTCATTAGAAAATCAAAAGATCTATGGGTATATGTGAGTTTAGTGAAACTTGATAAATATTTAATTGGTCATAAGTTAATGCATCTTAAGCTTTAATCTTAATATTCTTTACTTGAATATCTTTACACTTATAACTTTGATCATGATTCAAACTAAGATCACATTAAAATGAATATACGTATGCATGAATTTACAAATTAAAATCTAAGACTAACATGGACATGCTTATATTACTATGAGTTAAATTATGCATGCAAATTAAAGATTATCTATGACATATATATTGACATGCAGCACACACATCATGCTTGCTTACATTAAAATTATGCCTAATCAATTAACCACATGATATGTGATTATGCTTTAATTACTAAAGTCATACATGAATTGATCTATGACTTATTTACCAATTACGTCTATAAAATATGTGCATTCAAATATAAACTACATGATATACTATTGCACACACATGTCTTGGTAAGACTAAAACTCTATGAATTCGACTCACTGCACACTGTACGAAATTAAATCTTCTACAATCACGTGACCCAAAACTCGATGAATATCTTCACAATCCATGCTGCAGTCGAAAGATCGCAACATTCTACATCACAGTAACACCTGCACGAGTGTCAACTCACTTGAGCGTCGCCTGCAACAGCCGAATCCTTGTTGCAGCTACTCAAAAAATCGCAACAATCTACACCAAATCTATCCGCTGCAGAAATGCGTCTTGGAATGATCAAAAGGTATGATTAAATATCTTTTATATCAACTGTTGTGTACCTAAATAGTAGAAAATCAGATTAATTATGATCTTCCCTATGCTTCATATCAAATCAAGCTAATCAACTCAGCTTGGTAATTATGATCTTTTAGCTTAGGAGAAGATCAGAAATCTCCTGTTAAGCAAGACATCAGCCAGAATCTCTTTAAAAACTCTATACGTAACTGATATCTTAGATCATCATCATAAGATTTCATCTAGGGTTATACTCGATATTAAAAACTCTACACTTAGCAGATATCATAGATCATCATCATAAGATCTCTTCAAGAGTTAGACAAAACCCTATGCTTAGATGATATTTTCAAAATATCTTCATCATCGTTTGTTAAGCTTAACAAGCAATGTCAGTCAAACTGAAAATTACTTCTCCCAAGCTTACACGACAAGCTCAAAGGTCACTCCCTAAGGCTTATTTAAATCGAGAAACCAGTAAGCTAAATCACACTTCTCATACTCATAAAGATCCTCAAAAACCAAAACTCACCCATTCCTACCTCTTCCATTTCAAAATGGGTTCTTATGATCCAGATTGGAAAAAGGTGATGGATCTTATAAAAGACAAAGGGAAGAAGCAGGAGATGAGTCAATCCGCAACCAAAGATGAGACAACTACTCGCTTGCTTAAGGAGATCGATGAGGCAAAATCAAAGATTAAATGGCTTGAGTCAAGTATTAAAAACCAAGGAGATCTGATCGCCGACATGTATCATCAAATCGATCTATTGAAAGATACCACTGAAGAAGCCAACACCATCACTGATTAACCATAGTGTTAATATTTTGTTATCTAGGTTTTTGTCTCATCGCGTACCTTGATGTTTTGGTATCATCGTATCTTGTGTTAATGTTCTATCTGTCATCTTGAAGATCCATTAGTGATCTTAAATCTCATTGTGTATGAGATTAACTTTGTATTTCCCTTATCATCAAAATGAAGATAAGTGCATGATTTAAAATCATTTATCTTCATATAAGGGTATGCATGTAAGGATAGAACAAGTTCACAGAAACTTAAAACATCTAAGGGTTGCATGGTTAAGTATTACAACTTCAAGGAATAAAATGAAGATTTTATGAAGTAGTAATACACGATTGTGATTCACTGAACATTAAGGACTTAAGTGATATTCTTTCAGTGAATAGTTATATAAAACTTCAAGGACTTAAAATTAATATTTACATGAAGTTTTTAATCGAAAAATACTTAGAAATATTTAATACTTCCAAGGTTTAAAATAAATTTTTTTAAGTATTAATCTAAGTATTTATCATAACTTCAAAGGGCTTAAATGAAATTTTTTAAGTGAAGTTTTATTATTAAGACTTTAAGAACTAAAATGAAAGTTTTTAAATCTTTTAAAACTTAGTGGATATTTACATGATTACATATTAGCCACTAAGACATAGATTTTAAACTTTAAGTGCTTAAATATTCTTAAAGTCATTAGTGAATCATGTTTTATGCATACATATCATTCATTGACTAAAATATTCTATGGATTATAACATCATAATATCTACAATCCATATACTACATACATGTTAAGATCATCTTCATCCAGAACACACACATGAATTATTATTCATTGCATGATCTTAACACAAAGGCAATTAAATTCATCATATCATATATACTTGTCTTAAAATGTATATCAAAATTAGCACTCATATTATATTTTATCAAATGAGCAAAATTATATCTCTCCTATATATATATATATATGATTGTCTAACACTCTTATAAGCTTAAAATCACATTTGGTCAACCACGAAACTCAAATTTGTGATCAAGCTCAATGAGGTATGAACTTTTTTCTCCACAAATTCGATATGTTCTATCATTAAGGGGGAGATACTCAGGTATCGAGTTTTAACTTTGTCAATACCTTATTGTTTTAAGAGGAAGATATATTATCCACTATTTTAAACTGAATATTATGAATCAATAATTCATGGGGAGCATGCTCATAAGGGTAAATTAAAATATTGACTAAACATGTATTAAAACATATATGCCATCGACAAAGGGGGAGAATGTAGAATCAAAATTGTCGATATAGGATTATATTTTAATCATGTTAATTTTATCCCTAATTACACTATTAATCCAAAGGGTAAAATTAGTCAAGATTAGACCTAACTTAAATTAATTAAGTCAAGGGTTTAATCAAAGTCAAAATCGAATTGGTTCAATTGCATAAATACCTTGAATATAATTATTATTGTTATCTCTAACATTTTAATCAAGGTGCAATAACCAAGGAGCAAAAGACACTATTCACAAGTGAATCTTCTCAAGATCTTCTCAAGGGGACAAAGATATCCTTGATTGAAATCATATCTACAAAAAGCAAGCTTCTACTATTTAAGCTTCTACTATTTAAGCTTCTACTATTTAAGCTTCTTGGGAAGACAAAATCTTAGACTTTTGTGAGAAATCAAGGAACCATCCATTGAAGATCCAAAGGTGAACAAGTGATGACCTAGGCTATAAATAGAGGCCCAAACCCTCCATTTTCGTTCACCACACTCAAAGCATTTCAAAGAGCTTTCACTCATCATCTTGAGATCTACAAAGTGTTCTTGCTTCCAAGTTTCCAAGCTTCCAAAGGCTCTCAAGTGTCCAAGCTTCTAAAAGCTTCAAAAGCTCTCCAACTTCTACTTCTAACCTTCTTGTTCATCTTTACAAGTAAGAAGTTTTGTGTGCTTTAAACATTCCACTCCTTTAATCCTCTCTTGTGTGTGTCCACTTTGGTTGAGATATTTGTCTCAATATCACCAAAGTGTGAGAGAAGGTTTTTGAGCTCAACCATAAAGCTCTTGTTTGGTTTTATAGAGTTTCCGGGAAAACTCTTAGGTGGAATCTACCTTGAAAGATATAGAGAGGTTTTTTTAAGAGTTCCTTAATACTCTAAGGTCCTAACTTACCCGTAAAAGTTAGAGGTTTTTAAGAATTCCTTAATACTCTAAGGTCCTAACTTACCCGTAAAAGTTAGAGGTTTTTAAGAGTTCCATAATACTCTAAGGTGTGAGTCTACCCGTAAAAAACTGGTTCCTAAGCGAAGTAGCCTTAAAGTTTAGAGAGGTTTTTAAGAGTTTTTTGATACTCTAAGGTACTAACTTACCCGCAAAAGTTAAAAGTTTTTAAGAGTTTCCTTGATACTCTAAGGTGTGAGTCTACCCGTAAAAGACTGGTTCCTAAGCGAAATAGTCTTAAAGCTTAGAGAGGTTTTTAGGAGTTTCCTTGATACTCTAAGATTTTGTCATTACCTTTAGGCCAGTGAATTCCGATAGTTTGTCGGGACTGGACTAGCTCTTGTTTGGGTGAATCAGTATTAAATCTTTTGTGTTGTTCTTTGTTAACTTTAGTTTTATTTATTGTCTAAACAACACTTAATTAAAAAGATCCATCTTCCAGTTATCTGGTCAGGTATAGAGGTTGACTACTTTCTGCAGATCTCTCATCCAGTTATCTGGTCAAGTATCTGAGGTTATATTTATTGTTCAAATCTCTAGCCAGTTAACTGGTCAACTATTTACTTATCATATATATCGGCCAGTTACCTGGTCAGATATTTACTTATCATATATATCCAGTTATCTGGTCAATTATTTACTTATCATTTTATATCCACTTAACTGGTCCTTTACTCTAATACTATAACGTGCACTTATAATATAACTTAGTATCTATATACTACAATTGTTTATAAAGCACTATCTAATAAGCTGACTCAGTATTCATATACTGTAGTAAGCTTTGAAGAGAAAAGACAAGAATATAAATATATATAATATTATATTGTAAGATATAATATTATAATCTTTTTATTGTTATTCAACCATTTATGTATCAAGTATTTGCAGATAATTCCGTATTTAACCTGCCTAATCGATAATTCCGCATTTAACCATGTAGCTATTATCCCCCCTTATCGTTTCGGACCTCGATCCAACAATCACCACAACTCTTATCACTAGGAGAAAACTTAGTTTTGTTTTAGGGACCATCAAGGAACCTACTGATAAAAACTCCCCTGAATTTGAGGCATGGCTCATATGCCATGGAGTGATCAGACAATGGTTGTGGGCTTCTGTTTCTAAAAAGATATCATCACAGATCATGTACACTGATGATGTAACTGTTATGTGGACTGACCTGAAGGATCAATTCAGACAATCCAATGAAACTCATGTTTACTAGTTATCCAATGATCGATGTTGCAATTGTTATAACCTTTCAGGGTAGTGATTCTGTGTCAACTTTCTATACCAAACTCAAAACTGCTTGAAGAGAGGTAGAGGCCTATGGAGAGGTTCCTATCTGTGACTGTGGGAAGTGTGAATGTAATGTGAATGGGAGAATCAAAAACAGAGAAGAAAAATTAAAGGTTAGGAAGTTTCTAATGGGTATGAACGATGAGTTTAGACAAGTCAGATCTAGTATCCTTGCCATGGATACTCAGCCTAACCTGAGCAAAACCTACCAGTTAATTGCACATGAGGAGGCTCAACATGGGCTCCAAGGGAATCAAAATGCCACTGCACATGCTTTATTGATTTCAAGGACGTCTTCTGCCAGACCAGGCAGTAAGAACTCTGAGCCCTCCTATACTGGGAAGGCACCCATGACATCTCAACCATCATTTGTTTACTCAAAGAAAAGACCAACACCACCTTCTGAACCCATGTACTACAAGAGTGGGAAACAAATCAACACCAACTACTATTGCCATCATTGCTCAGTATTTAGACATTCAGAAGAGATGTGTTTCGTTCTTCATGGATATCCGGAAGGAAAAAAACAAGGAAAATATGTTTCATCCTCTACTCCCCAAAATCAAGTGAAGCCAAGACCCAAAGTTACTGTCAACTGTGCCACAACCTCAAGAGATTGGTCTGTCTGGAGAGAGAAAAATCACCTGTGAGCTCTGGTAGGGAATCTTCCAAAGAAAAATCAGATAACAACCCTATTGGTCCTCATGGATTTCCATTGTACTCTGAGAAGTACAATCCTAAACCAATAACCCATGATTTAGGTATATCAAATTTTGTTTTCAACTCTCATATATCAAATAATTTTTGGATTGTCGACTCAGGTACATCTGAGCACTTGTGTGGCGATAAAACTCTTTTTCAAAACATCAAACCTTGTGATGAGATATCTATTTCACTGTCAAATGGGATGAGCAAAATAGTATCATCCAAAGGGAATGTGGTGGTCTCTCCCACCATAACCCTAAAGGATGTCTATTTTACTCCATCTTTTCATGTCAATCTGATATCTATCAGAAAACTTACAATTTCTGATGAATTTACTATACAATTTTCTAAAAAAATTGGTATTATTAATTTTTGACAAGGTGAGGATGAAGGATCTTAGTCGGACTGAAGAACTCATAAGAGTTTTAGAACCCTTAACAGTATTTATAACCCATAACAGTATACACCGTAGAATGACGAACACAGATCTTAAAATAAATCCTATTACCCTTAACGAAGATTTTATACCTGTGTCGATCCCTCAAAATAAACCTGGTATTTTATACAAGCCTGGTTTTCACCAAACCTTTCGCCTTCATTACAAAACGTTTATAAAAACCTTTAGTCGATCCACAGGATCACCTTCAGTCTCCGGCACTTGCTGGAAAACATGTTAATCATTATTTAGGGGTAAAATAATACGTGAATAGAAACCCTAGTACTTCAATATGCCATACCTGATTTCCTCTCGGTGTTGCGATTATCATCAGGAGGGAGAGCCAAATGGAAGAAAACGGAAACTAGGAAGAACTGCTGGACGGCATTCTGTGAAAGTCGACGAATACCTTAGGGCTTCACTCGGAGGGGAATCGGCTTTAAAAGAAAATATTCGATTTTAACCGATTTACCGATTGATGGATTTGTCCGATGAAACCGATTAATGCTCATTGATAAAACCGATTAATAGGTTAACCGGTTATCTGTAGATTAATGGAGTAACAAATAGATGTCATCAGGTAAATTACCAGTCTAAATATTGGGTTTACACCTGAACGTCGGCTGTAAGAAATTACGAGTGTTCATAGATAATCGGAGAATGGCGTGGCAAAACACGGTCGGTAAGAAGAGGTCTAGAGTCATTTTCGATACCTCTGACAATGTCTCTTCAGATATCGCTCTCAGTCCACAGCAAGAACAAGTTATTGCTACGATTGCAAGTAGGAAGTCGGTGTTCATTACAAGGTCTGCCGGTACCGGTAAGAGTTTCCTTTTGCAACACGCTGTCTCCACATTCCGACGTATTCATCCACCAAACTCTGTTTTCGTGACTGCATCTACTGGTGTGGCTGCATGTGCTTTAGGTGGACAAACTCTCTACTCATTCGCCGGCGTCGGTTTAGGGAAACGGACAAAATCAAAACTTGTCTCTTTTGTTTTAAAAAGTAATAAAAGAGAGCAAAGGCCCTTGTTATCGATGAGATAAGCATGATCGATGAACAGTTTTTTGATAATCTGGAGTTTATATCTGTCTCGATTCGAAATTCTAATCACGATGGGGATAAGGCTTTACTTTGGGGAGGCATTCAACTGATTGTTAGTGGTGATTTTTTCCAACTCCCTCCCATCAACGCTCCCAATTCGCGAAATGAGTTCGCTTTCGAATCTGCTTGCTGGGAAGCTACATTCGATATTAAGATGAAACTAACTCACGTTTATCTTCAGTCTGACTCCGAGCTCATCGAATTCCTGGAAGGAATCCGGCGGGGACAAGTTGATCGTGAAAACAAAAACTTCAATAGATTTCTCCATGGCATCGCATCAGTTAACAGGGGCAGTGACCAAAATGATAATGAAACCCCTCTATTTCCAAGAACAGATGACGTTATTAGAAGAGTTAATCAGGAGCGTCTTATAAGTTTAGGGAAGGAGGTAGTGAAGTTCAATGTTGTAGACCAATGTTCTATGCCCTGGTTAAAACAATTAAAATATCATATTGCCCCAGATGAACTGGAAATCTGCGAGGGTGCTAGAGTAATGCTGATCAAGAATACCCATTAAGCAATCGGACTCGTGAACGACACAACTAGAGTAGTTACAGGATTTAAAGTAGGTTTGGTATTGTCATCTGAAAACAACCCAAACGGTGTAGTGCCCACAGTTAGGTTCGACTCTGGATTGGAAGTTGAAAAATGAGACATTATGGAAGGCAGTGAAGTTAAAATTGTTCGCCGGCAAATTCCTCTGATACTAGCGTGGGCACTGAGTGTTCACAAATGTCAAGGGATGACCCTAGATCGTCTTACTACCGACTTGACCCGAGTATTTGGATCTGGAATGGTGTACGATAGCTCTATCTCGAGTCACCATAATTCAAGATCTTCGTGTGTCCTGCTTCAGTCTTGAAAAAATCAAAGCACATCCGAAGGTTTTAAGTTTCTACACCAGGCTTCTATCTATGTCCTCAAACTAATTATTTCGTTTCTTCACCAGGCTTCTATTTAGGTCGTTCAATCAAACTTAAATAATTCATGATTATGTTTAGTTTGATGCTACATAATTCAATCATTTACTGAGAGTTTACACTGTGCCCAGTCAGATGCAACGGATTATAATAGTTACAAAAAGATAATGAGAGATTACACTACTACATGTCACCCGGTATTATTTTTTCTCTATGCATTTTTTCATGATATCGGAAAATTTAAATAAAAGACTAAAAAGGTTGATTGAGAATGAAAAGATTAAACAAAATAGATAAAATAAAATCACTGAGAATATGTTATTCAATCAATCAATTGTTATTTTCTTTTTTACTATATTTTATTTTCACGCTTCAACAATATATTGTTTTATAGTTTTTTACATTTTATAGTTTTTTAAATATGAATTGTTGTTTACTTATTATGTTTTGCTATAGATTTGCAGATTAAATGTCTACTTTATCGAAACGAAGTTTTACGAAAACATTAAATTACAACTACATCAATTTCTGTTGTCTATTGTGTCATGGAAAGAATTGGTTTCTTGAAGAATTGCCAAAGCACTTAAAGCTATAATAACTATGATTGATAGTATACTGGTTAGGTTAGAGTGCGTCATTCATATGACTATTATGAAGACTTCTTCAAAGACATGTCTTGAATTTGTTTTGGATTATCTAACGTACAAATATCATGGTTTTCTATTTTTTTGCTGGTTGAATGTGATAAGAATAAAATGAAGTTCTGCGGAAGCATTAAACTACATCATCAGAATAGTATTATCTTGGTACAGAAATAACCTCTAAAACTTGTTGTCTTGGTCTGTCAAGAAACAACCAATAATCTCTAATTCAAGTGCAGAAGTTTAGTTCAAAGCCATGACACATGTGACATCTGAACTCAGATGGTTTTTTTACTTATTTAGAGAGTTAGAGATAAAATTGAGTTCACCTCCAATCTTATTATGTGACAATCGATCAACCATAACAGCAATATCAAAGCATATAAAAATTAGTTTTTATTTTTTAAGGGAGCTAATAAACAAAAGGGTGCTAAGGGTGGAATATGTATTTACAACACTTCAGATGGTTTCACCAAGATTCTGGGCAATGTAGATTTTATGCGTCATCATCACCATCACAGACTAATGTTCGTCAGACAGTCAGCTGAACCTTCATTGGGTGTGGGTCCGGGTTTGGGTCGATATTTTCGACCATGAAACCCGATGCGAACAACCCGAACCTGAATATTTTTTACCCGATTTTTTTGGGGTCGAGTCTGACTCGAACCAAACCTAACTCACCCGAAACCCGAAGAAATTTATAAAAAAATTATTAAAATATAAATAATTTTATATAAAACACTTTATAAAAAATTTAACATACATAATTATAAATTTTTCATCTTTTATAAACCTTGATCAGAATTTTATATACTAAAATTTAAACCCTAATTTTATTTTCCTCTTCTCTTCCTCTTTCATTTTCCCTCTCTTCGTCGTTGTCGGTCCTCTCCTCGCTGTCGTCGGACCTCTTCTCACCGTCACCGGACCCTCTATTTTCACAAACCCTTTCCATCTTCACGAACCATTTTATTTAATTTTTATCAAATTTAAAAATTATTTAATTATAATTTTCAAATTATTTAAACAACAGGGTTTTTTATGCGAAATATTCAATTAATTTATTAAATCTAAACCCGACATCTAAACCAGGTTCGGGTTTAATATTTTTTGACCTTTTCGGGTTTTGACCAGAACCCGATTTGAAAACTCGGGTTCGGGTCTAAGCAAATCCAAAGGAAACTCGACCCATATCCGATCCTAAGTGAAACAATAACCTGGATATGAAACAAAAGAAGACAATTAATAAATAAATAAATAAAAGAAGGCAACAAATAACCGAATTGAGAATATCAGAGTCACCGAAATTAGGGTTAAGGTTAGGTTATTAGTCAACCATTTTGAAAATTGTGCATGGTAAATCTTGGTAAAAATTAATTCAATTCCTATTCGTCTTTTCATATTGCTACTTCTCTTCAATTTTAAAATTAATTTAGAATGTTAGTAAATGACGGATTTCGGGTATTCGGATGCTATTCGGAACTGGTACCTGATTGCAGTTTGAATAAATACAAATATACAGTACGAATTTCTGTTACTTTCGTTTGGCGGGAATGCGACACCCCGGACCCACCATAAACGTGTGTAGACGTAAGACGTGTAGTAGCATTATCTTTTTTTTTCTGGATCGCACCGACTACCGACACACACTAATAAAAATCACTTTGAAAGAGAGAGAGAGAGAGAGAGAGAGAGAGGTTGTTGAAATGAGCGGAGGTGAGGTGAGGAGGAAGATAGATGCGGCGACGTTCCGGAGGAGGTGAAAAAGACGTTCTTAGCATTCTCCGATGATGGGATTCAAATGCATGAAGACGATCTCCGGCGGTTCCTGATCGATCAACAGGGGAGGACGGATGAAGATGCCTTGGAGGAAGCTGAGAGGATCCTATCCGAGAAATCAGAGTTTCTGTTAGAGGATTTCTATGGGTATCTCTTTGATTCTGAACTCAATCCACCTATTAGATCATCTCAGGTAGTTTGTGTGGTTTCTGTTGACTAAAATTTAGGTCAACCGTGTAGATTCATTTTTCTACTTGTTCGTTTGTTTTGATTTGATCGGTTTTCGTTACTGGAATAATCCATTGTTTGGTAATTGTGTGTGTATTGTTTGTTTTGATAGGTTCATCATGATATGTGTGCTCCTCTTTCACACTACTATGTGTATACTGGTCACAATTCCTATTTGACAGGGAATCAACTTAACAGTGATAGCGGGGTGGATCCAATTATAAGAGCTTTACAGAGAGGGGTTAGAGTGATTGAGTTGGATATATGGCCTAATTCTACCAATGATGATGTTCATGTTTATCATGGAATGTAAGTTCAATATTATTTCCCCCTCATTTACCTACACTTAAAACAAACATCTTAACATTTCAGTTTTTTTACCAATTGATATAAAGATTTTGTATATGAGATTATGCGTGTGTTTATTTCTTTGTATTAAAATCTGCAGGACATTAACTTCTCATGTGGAACTATTAGAATGTTTGGAAGCCATAAAAGAACATGCCTTTTCTTCGTCTCCGTATCCTGTTGTGCTAAATTTAGAGAACCATCTTACTCCAGATCTTCAAGCTAAAACAGCAATGGTTTGGATTTACTTCTTTCCTTTTTGTCATGTAATTAATGACTATATATTAATAATATTATGATGTTGATGACATTATCAATTTTTTTACAGATGATATGTGACACATTTGGAGATTTGTTGTTCAAACCAGCGGACTTCGACTCTATGGAAGAATTCCCATCACCTGAGTCTTTAATGCATCGGATCATAGTTTCAGCAGAACATCCTGAGGAGGAAGATCCAGATTGTCAGAACTCAACATCTGCATATAAGCATATCATTACAATTAAAGATGGAAAACCAAAAGATGGAGTAGAAAATGCATTAACCATGATTAATTCTAATACAGTTGGTCAACTTAACGTAAGTGAACCAGATCTCAAGGCTGCATCAGAGTCTCATGGGGCTAACATGGTTAGGTATTTAAACATTCATTGTTGTATTTGTTTATTAACTTTGAGTCTTATATGTACAAATAGAATGCATAACGTGGGAGAACCTTTCTTGCCAAAGAACAGTGAGAAAACTGAATTCTACACATTTATTTAAATTTCTTGCATATTTGCTTTTATAATTTTCAAAGTTCTAAATACGCGAGCAAAAGCGCTAATCCTCCAGGTATAATTCTCATGAAGCGCGCTTTAGCACCAGTGCGCTACCTGGAGGTGCTTTTTAAGGCACCTCCAGGCTCCAAGTATTGGGCCTTAATCGTTTCCGGGTCGAATCTGAACCCGGAGCCGATTCACTTAATTTTTTTTAATAATTTAGAGCTCCCTTGCTTTTTTTCCAGAACTGGAAAATTTCCCTAATCCTCCACCAATCCGGTGCTCCTTCCTCTGGCAACCTCTGGTTTTGAGGTGGAAAAAAGTCAAAAACCAAAAAATAATAGAATATAAATATCTGAATTAAGCATATAAATATATAAAATTTATATTTTTTAAGTATTTACCAAGATACTCCTGGTGCATGAGGCGCACAACGCAATCGTGCATTTAAAATCTTGATAATTTTCATAGTGTCTTTTGTAGAATCCTTCATTCTAAATAGTTTCATAAATCTCTTTGTAGATTTTCCCAAAAGAATATCATCCGAGTATATCCGAAAGGGGCTCGCATCTTCTCGTCAAATTATAATCCTTTCATTGGATGGACACATGGAGCACAAATGGTTGCATTCAACATGCAGGTTAGTTTTTTGCTGTTTGAAGAATATAAAAAATTCCATTGATCTGATGTCATACTTTGAATCACACATCAATCATATGTATTGTTATCTGTTAATGATTGGTTAAACTATGAACTTTCATTGTCAGGGATTTGGAAAGTCACTTTGGCAGATGCAAGGCTTCTTCAAGGCTAATGGAGGTTGTGGTTATGTAAAAAAACCAGACATATTACTGGATGTTGATTCTGATAATTACCCGTTCGATATACAAGAAACTCGACCTGTAAAGACAACATTAAAGGTTTATTATTCTTTCAAACTCTTCAAATAATGATTCTGTTTGTAGGTTTCACATTTGTATTACTGATTGTTTTGAATTGCTGTTTTGCAGGTGAAACTATATAAGGGAACTGGATGGCAATTAGATTTCGAAAAAAGTGACTTTGATTCGTTTTCTTTACCGGACTTCTATGCAGAGGTAGGAATTGCCGGAGTTCCATCTGATGTAGTAATGGAGAAGACACAGACGGTGGAGAATTGCTGGACACCTACTTGGAATGAAGAATTTAGTTTTCCGTTAACTGTTCCAGAACTAGCTGTTGTTCATATTGAAGTGCACGAGGAAGATACGGCTGAAAGAGATGAGTTTGGTGGCCATGCTTGTTTTCCAGTATCAGAGCTAAGGCCAGGGATCAGATCTGTTCCAATTTCGGACATTGAAGGTAACCAACACAAATCTGTGAAGCTTCTCATGAAATTTGAATTATGTTGAAGTTGTTACAGTTTTGTGGTATGGGGGAATAACTCGAATCATAGGCTTCTTGGTTCATGAGATTTTCGAGTTCTATCGTGTGCTTACCGACTTGGAATTATATATTGACATGTCAAGGTGAATTCTGATATATCACTTTTTTCTCATATGTGATTATAAATTATAGTTTTTGAAAAAGAAGATTTTTTTTGATATAATAAAATCAAATAATAATTCAAGTTATACCCTGATTTGTTTAGATGGAGATATACTTGATCTCTCATTTTGACATCAAAACTAGGTCAAACTCTTGTTGTTTCACTTAATTGGACTGTGTTGACTTGTGCATCAAATACCAGAGCAAATAGACTCAATCAAAATTGAGAAATATTAAAATTTGAAATTGATAAACCAATTACAAATCAAATAGATTCAATGGCGTATCTAGTTTACAAAAACAATCTCTAGATTTACGTCTTGCAAATACAATTCTCTAGATCCGAAATAGGTCCAGACCCATGCAAAATAACAGGCATGGATCTGGAGACAAATTGGAAAATTACTTCTGAATCTATGATCGGACATTCAGACCAGATAATTAATTAAATTAAAATGAAATGAAAACTCACAATTCACAATAACAAAAATCTAATAGTATTAAGGCCTGTAACTATGTGAGGGTGGCAGGTATTTTAAGTTTTAATAATTTTTTTTTTAAATATCGATATACAAAATTATAATTTTTTTCTTTCTTGTCGATCAACCTAACTTGAAACTCGAACTTGACCCGATAAGCTCATCAGAAGAAACCGATCTATTCCGACTGATTTCGACGGTCCGATCTTGGCCTCCAGGAACGACGATCTCGACGCTGTCGTTGAGTCTGAAAACGTTGGCCAGAGAGTCGAGAGCGTGCGGAGTGTGAGTTGAGAATGAGTGCGCAAGATCGAATGAAAGGCCGGACGTGAAGATCACAATTTTTGGGAATCAGGGTTTTCTCATTTTTTTTGTTTGACTAACTAAGCTATTAGGCCTTGACTCTTGAGAATGGACCAAGGGTAAATGATAGAAATACTAAACTTAATGTTACTTCAATACCATACCCCCTTAAGCTTAAGAGTGTATGTCATGTATTCCTTGCTTGGGTAAAGTTCTTCTGAAGTTGTCAAGGCTGGTTGGTTTTGTAAGTATATCGACCAATTGATTTGTGGATGACACATGTTGTAATTGAAATAAACCTGTTTGTAAGTGATTTCACATCAAATGACAGTCAATGTGTTTGGTGCACTCATAAAATACAGGATTGGATGCTATATGAATAAAAGTCTGGCTGTCACAAAATTACTTGTTTGTTTGACCTATAGATCATTAAAAGAATAATGGAGTCAAATTATTTCACATATAGGAGAGATCATTTCTCTAGTTATACTCTCTTGATATGCTGAAACTTGTAATTGACTTTTTTGTGATGGGACAGTCGGTCATTCAACATAAGTGAGACATTTCTTTTATAAAGAATGTATTTGCCTGATGCATTTTTAAAATATTTTAGGATTTTTAATCCCAGACGAAAGTGTCAAAAATTGGCTTAAGTAACTCACTGGATAAGCAATGTCTGGTTTGGTAATAGTTAGATACAGAAGTTTTCCAACCAGTTTCCTAACATTGATGGGTCAGTAAGAAATTTTTCATTTGACACTGGCATGGATTGTTTATCATAGGTATAGTCGTATAGAAGATGATGCACTTCTTAATTGTTTAAACTCATGAAATATGTCTAGGGCATACTTTCATTGAGAAATAAAAATTCCTTGTTTTGATTGGGATACCTCTATGCCCAGAAAAATATTTAAGATTCTCTAGATCTTTATTATGAAAATGGGCATTGAGGTGTTCTTTAAGTTTAATGATATTTTCGTCAATGTCACCTGAGATAATAAGATCATCAACACATATATATATATAGGGCGCATTTTTAGAATGGTACCCGTTCACTGTGGTACGTGGTGTGGACACCACATCCGACCGTCCAATCGTCGCGATCCTCCACCGTTCGTACGTGGTGACTGAATCACGGTTACAGAGAGGACATCACGTGCGGAACCTCACGCGTGATGTCGTTCTCATTCCAATCGACTGGCACGGAATCGCGATTCCGCGTTCCGCATGCCACTCGCGATTGGTCGGAATTCGGAACCACGGAATCGAACGGCATCCAGAACCACCGAATCCGAAATTCTGAAATCGCGGAATCCGGAATTCCGAACTCGCGATGTCAGAACCACGGAATCCGCGATTCCGCGACACCGACATCGTGAGTCACGAGTTCCGCAGAGGACATCACGCGTTCCGACATCCGTAGTCGCAGCTGCCGCAATAGTGATTCTTCGAGCTGTTCCTTACAACGGAATCGGTCTTGAAGTCCAGATTCCCACAGCCTTGTCGGAGAATTCTGTTTTGCAGACCTTCTTCTTCGCAGCCTTCCGTTACACCGATTTCTTTCCACACTTCATTCATGGCAGCGACATAGGCGTCCCCACTGTAGAACTTAATCTTGTGTTCCTCCACTCATTCCTTCATAACTTTCATATTGATGATACCTCTGGTCCATCAGACCAGACCCACTTGATCAGTGAAAGAAGGTCTGGTCCAGTAGGAAAGTGTATAAATACCCCTAGGGGTTGAATGTAAAGGAGGGGGAGAACATTTGTAATACACTTGTAATAGATTGTCTTGTAATACCACGCGTATATACTCTATACCAAACCATCACATATCAATTTTGGGATTGATATGCGGGACGTCATCACGAGCAGTCATCACGTAATGTCGTCCCACAAGTACCGCACCACGTATCAGGAACAGACGTACTATTCCTGATACTGGGTGTGTATATGTATATACGCGTGGTCCGTTCGTGCGGTACGTACGTACAGTGCTGATACCAAATCTAACCGACCGACGGTACGTCATCGGACGACACTGTACCAGATCTCGCACTACAAGAAATCCGACCTTGTATGGCGGTCTTTAGATGGCGGATTTCCGCCATCTAAAGTGATCCTCGGCGGAAATCCGCCATCTAAAGCCCGCCATCTTGGACACCGCCATTAAAACCCGTAA
Source organism: Zostera marina (assembly GCA_001185155.1). NCBI lineage: Eukaryota > Viridiplantae > Streptophyta > Magnoliopsida > Alismatales > Zosteraceae > Zostera > Zostera marina. Next base: position 206,372 of record LFYR01000958.1, on the reverse strand, counting down.
ACCGCCATCTAAAGACCGCCATCTATTATCCATCCCCATTTCCCACCAAAAATAGTTTAGATGGCGGATTTCCGCCATCTAAACTGAAAATTTTGGCGCGAATTGAAAAGTTTTAGATGGCGGAAATCCGCCATCTAAAATATGGCGCGGGAATAATTTGGCGCCAATTCATTGATGGCGGTTAATTTCATTGACGGCGGATGTCCGCCGACTATCCCTGGACCTTTAGATGGCGGATTTCCGCCATCTAAAGTACAGCCGGCGGTTCCCTTAGTTTATAGATGGCGGATATCCGCCATCTATTCGTGGGAGAGGGCGATTGTGCCCAGCTTTAGATGGCGGAAATCCGCCATACAATGTTTTTTACAATTTTTTTTTAAATCAGGATTCTATATTGTGCGTTCGAATCGTTGTTTGTCGAAATAAAAGCGATATTTGAGGAAACGATTTGAAATAGAAATGGAAATCGATGTTTTTTATTAAAAAAAAATTAAATTACATAATCGTTAAACATTCGAAGTTTTAATAAGAAAAAAAAAATTGTTTATCAACACTCGTCTGAAAGCGAGTCTTCTGAATCAGAATCAGAATTATCTGATCCGAATGCAGACGGTATTGTTGACTTTGAAGTAGAAACCATCTGCGTCATGTCTAGTCCAGAAGTCTTCAAAGTCTTGTTCAATTTCTTCATATAGGATTTCATAGCATTGAACTTTTTCTTGTATTTCGAGACGTCTTTTTGACTCTCGTTACACTTGTTCTGAAAATGAAAACAACAATGAGTTCGGTAATCAACAAAATTATTAAAATATATTGTAAATACCTCCAATGCTTTGAATTTTTCCGACCATACTGCATCTGGTGGTGCTTCAACAGTCGTGCTCTCTGAGATCGGCTCTTTTCCTTTCCAATTTGGAGCAGCCCATCTTTCGTTTGTTGTGCTCACCATACTTGCAGCTTCTCCGATTCCAATTATTCGATTCTTCTTACTTTTGCCGAAAGTCTTGTTGACCGTCGCTTCGATAAATTGCTGCGTTATAAAAAAAAAATAAGAAAAACAAAATATAATTAAAATAATAAATGGAACTTACAATTGGAGTCATTGATTCAGATTCAGCCCACGATTTTGCCTCTGGAGTTTTGATAAAATCCGTGGCTTCAAGCTGAAAGAATAACAAAATCAAACAATGAAAATAGAAATTAGAAAATATAAATAATTTTTAAAAAATACTTACAACTTTATCGCTTCCTTTATAAGTCATTTGTAAAGTCTCTGACCAAGCTTCGACTTCACTCCTTCCTTGTTGCATCTATATTCACATAAATCATTAATATATAAAAAAAATATAAAAAATAAAAAAAAATTACCAATTCATGACGTCTTTGCGCTAATCCTTTTGAACCAGCGTGATGTGTCATTTGATTCGCTCGGTTCGCGGTGTTTATCTCGGAAATTTGCTGAAATTAAAAAAAATAATAAGTTTCAAAAATAATTAATATAATAAATATATATATATACATATACGTACCTTTCCTTTTTCCGAACGATGCTGTCTCAATTTATTTAGAAATTGAGGTTTGCTGACATACGGCGGAAGAGTCGCTAAGATGTCTTGTTCTGTCATATCAGGATCAGAGGCATAAGTTTTAATCAGCGAATTATGGTTGCTCCTCCAAAGTTTGTTCAGCCTGCCATTGATGTAAGTTTGTGCAGCTTTGCTTCCACTTAAATCATATTCAGCCTACATATTCCCCATTTGGAATAGCACGACGCATGATGGATAGTAATTTCTGAAAACTTTTATCACTCCAATGATTGTCGCATTTCAACTGATACAATTCCAAGATAAAAGATAGTTTGGAAAACTCAGTGCAACCTGGATATAACTGTTCTTCACCTTCTTTTAGACGGCGTAAGAACGAATCGTCATATCTCTGCTCTGGATCTTCGTCGACTGGATCTACATCGACTGGATCTTCCTGAACTGGTTCGTATTCGAGAGGTTCTGTTTCGAGAAAATCTTCGTCGACTGTATTGTCAACTACATGTTCTTCGTAAACCGCACGAACCAATCCAATCATATCGTTACCAGTTTCCGGCACTGTTTCTTTTCGTTTCACTTTTTTCTCACCATATCTACTCGGTAACTCTCCGTGACGCGTCCAAACATCGTAATGTTTCAACCAACCATTTATGAAAATATGCTTCCTCATCTCCTTTATAGGAATCACTTCACTATTCGTGCAGGACGAGCATGGACATGGTAAATAACCTTCTGGATGAGTCGAATTCGAAATGGCGAAATTAGTAAAAGCTGTTAACCCTTCGCCGTATTCTTTCGAAAACCGATCTAAACTCATCCAAGCTTTATCGGGTACTTTCATAACGTTCGACATTATCCTAAAAATTAAAATTTTTATCGAATTATAATTAATTAGATAAAAATTAATTGACTATTACAATATTAGTTATAGTTCAATTTTTTTGGGAAAATCTAGCTAATTATTGAACTATTCCGAATCCGTTTCATAAACGACTTTCTTCGGAGTTGCTGGTTGCGGAACTAGAGGGGCCGGTGCTGGACGAACAGGTGCCGGCGGTGCGGGATAGGCCGGTGCTGGACGAACAGGTTCCGACGGTGCGGGATAGGCCGGTGCTGGACGAACAGGTTCCGACGGTGCGGGATAAGCCGGTGCTGGATGAACCGGGAGATAAAACCGGAAAGCATCTTGGGGATTGGATGGTAAAGCCCTCCTACGAGGTAATTGCTTCACTCTACGTGGCATTTCTTAAAATCTAAAAAAATATTAAATTAATTAATTTAATATTTTTTAAACAAATTAAACAAATAATTAATTAATCATTTCATGGAATTATTCATTATGATTTCTATAATTTCATGCAAATTATATTCATTAACATTTCATTTAATAATTATTAATTAATTAACAAATTTTTAATTTCAGGCTAATTAATCATTAACATTTCAATTTAATAATTACTAATTATTTAAAAAAATAATAATTTCATACAAATTAATCATTATTATTTCAATTTAATAATTAATTAAATAATTTCTAATCATTATGATTTCTATTATTTCATGCAAATTATATTCATTAACATTTCAATTTAATAATTATTAATTAATTAACAAATTTTTAATTTCAGGCTAATTAATCATTAACATTTCAATTTAATAATTACTAATTATTTAAAAAAATAATAATTTCATACAAATTAATCATTATTATTTCAATTTAATAATTAATTAAATTATTTCTATTTAAAATGATCATATATTATTTCATGCAAATATTTTATTACTAAAATATTAATATTTAATAATTGTCAATCAATTAATAAAATACTAATTATTTTTATTTCATTTGATAATTAAAATGATAATTTAATAATTTATTTTAACAACAAATTAAATAAATTGATAATAAATTTATTAAATAAAATTATTTAATTTTTACCGCAAATGAGCTTTTCTTCAATCCAAAACTTACTTCAATCTTGATTTTAAAAAACCTATAACAAATCAAAAACACATTAAATATTTTATATAAATTTTAAATTATTTAAAAACAAAAATTATTTTAATATTTTAATTATTTATTAAATAATTTAAAAACATAAAATAATTAAAACAATTTTTTTTCATGCAACTAATTAATAAAGATATAGATTCATGTAAATTATTAATTACATTGATATTTAATTACAATTATTTAATTAATTTACAAATAAGTTGATTAAATAAAAAATTTAATTATTTTAATTTAAAATATGAAATATTTATTTTAATTATTTTAATTCATGAAATAATTGTAAAATAATTGATTAATTTCAAATATGAAAAACTTTCATTATTTAATTATTTAAAAACAGTATGTCATTTAATTAATTCAAAACATTATTTTAATTATTTTAATAACTAATTATTTTAATTTTAAATTATTAAGACACAGTAATTAAATTTTTTCTAATTATTTAATTAACATTTTAATTAACATATTATTTTGATACAATTTTATAATTATTAGTTAACAAATCATTAAAAACATTCAATTTAATAATTACTAATTAACACATTTATAATTACATGCAAATTAATTAATTACAAGTGTAAGACAAAATAATTAATTTAATTACTTAATTTATTAAAAACAGTTAATTATTTATTTATTTATTTATTATAAATTTAATTAAAAACAGTAAATAAAATATTTAATTTCATTATTTTCTACATTATCTAAAATCAGTAATTATTTACTTAAATTAGAAACACTTATTATTTAAATTAAATAAATCATTAAAATTAAAACAAAATCTTCACATTTCATAATTATTATTAAATCATGCATTGAAATTCTTAAATATCAAAAACACAACATGATAAATTCTTATTCATATATTGAAATCAAAACTAAAATAGTAGACACATGCATCTTCATCATAAACTATAACAAAACCACCTTGAAATCAAAACATCAAACCATTCAAATAAACATAAACATGCGAGCAACAAATAGATAAACAAAATTCGAGCAACAAACCAAAATAAGAGATACATAGAAAAGAAATAAAAAGATAATAGGAAATTGAGAAACAAAAACCAAAACCCAAATAGTCAAACCAAAACCAAATTAACAATACTCAATCCTCAATCAATACATTTACAATCCTCAATCCTCAAATATAGATAAACCATTTACAATCCTCAATATTCCTCAAAGAAATTACTGCCTAGGAACACAGCTACACAAGGCATGTTTAACATTTGTATTTGTATTTGTATTTGATTTAATTTTAATTTATTCTAATCTGTATGGGTTATTATCAAATAATTTGTATTACAATCACACAATCTATATCTTGAAACAAGCTTGTATATTTATAGTATATGTTTGGACTCATGATGTTAGAGAGATGAAATTTCACTAAGATTAAAAGATGATCTACAACTAAGTTTAAACAGAAGATAAGACCAGAACTATTATTTGGTTCATCGATCCTCGCTTTTCAATACAACATAAGTATCGCAGTCCACTAAAAATAGAAATGTCAATCATTCACAAACCCATTCATCATTCACAAACCCATTCACAAACCCATTAAATCATTCACAAACCTATTCAACATTATTGAAATTCACAGCAATTATTCAAACCAATTAAATCAAACCATCATTCACAAACCATCATTAAGAAATTACAAATCAAAAAATCAAATGAAAAACGAAAAAAATGAAAAAAATGAAAAATTGAAATCCACATACCTTCACAGATCGAACCGGAGAGGGCGATCACAGAGACGTCGAGAACCGGCGGGGAGACAGGCGGAGAGCAGCGGCGATTTCTTCACCGAAATCCTTTATTCAAATACAATATTCAACATTAGCGATTTAAACATATATTCTAAATAGATCAAAATGTAAATTGATTAATTCCAGTATAAATTCCAGTAAATCTAAACATGGTGAATAGATCGATTAATTCCAGTAAATAGATCAAAATGTAAACATTACATTGAATAGATTAAAAATAGAAATACCCAAAGATTAAAAATATATGGACATGGAATATATTAATACAATCAAAGATAAACAATCAAAGATACCCAAAAACAATCAAAGATACCCTAAAAAACAAAATCAAAATCAAAAATATAAAACAAATATTAAAACATATAAGTAATATATCTCACCAAAGCAAGAAGGGACCGACCAAAGGAAGAACGGACAGACCAAAGCAAGAACGGCCACCACCGGAGGCGAGATCGGAGTCGGCGACGGCGGACGGAGTCGGAACAGAACGGCGGCACGGACGAATCGACGGGAACAGAACGGCGGCAGCACTTCACTCCAAAGCAAGACAGAACAAACGCGTTCTGTCTGGATTTGGGGTTTTTAATAAACCCCAAATCTTACATGGCGGAAATCCGCCATGTAAGTACACTTAAGTGCCGCCAGCACTTAAGTGAAAGTCCGCCCAATCGAAATTTGGGCGGGCTTTTTCCGCCCGAGTCCCCGATGACTTAAGATGGCGGATTTCCGCCATCTTAAGTCATTTTAATCGGGTAATCGGGCTGGAAATTGGGGGAGATTCGAAATTTTGGGCGGGATAGTTTAGATGGCGGATTTCCGCCATCTAAACACCGCCATCGAAAAAAATTCCGAACCGCCGTCGAGCCAAAACGTTTCCTCGGCGGACTGAAAGAATAGATGGCGGATTTCCGCCATCTAAACTATTGAAGTATTGATGGCGGAAATCCGCCATCTAAAGGCCGCCATACAAGGTCCTTTTTTTTGTAGTGTCGTGACGTCATCACCGCAGTATTCCGACCATGGTGAAGGGCACCGTACCATGGTCGGGACCGTCCGATGTCATCGGACGACATCAGATGCACGTACCGCACGGTGATCACCGTGCATATGAGTATATATATATATATAAGTAAACAAGTGTATGAGTTGGATGTGGTTTTGAAAAACAGAGCATAAGATTATTTATACCCAAAGGTTGTAAGAGATGGTGTGAATTTTTGATACAGTTTTTGTTGGCCTGTTGAAGACATATAGATATTTTTTAAATTTACAGACCCACATCGTCACCATCCGGTAGCATACTAGGAGGTGGGGTCATGAAAATGTTTTCTGTCAAATCATCATATAATTGCATTACTAACATCAATTTGGTAGATTTCCCATATTTTAGTTGAGGCAACTGCAATGAGTGTTCTGACTGACACTATTTTGACCAAAGGAGAGAATTTTCTTGTAGTTAAATCCCTCAAATCTTTGTGTCCTTTTGCAACTAACCTTGCTTTTAGCCTCTCAACAATTCCATTAGATTTATGTTTAACATTAAATACCCATCTAGACCATATCACCTTCATGTCTATTGGTTTAGACACAGTCACACAAGGTCCCTATTTCATTTAGCTCAAGTGGCCTTCGCCCATTCAGGATCCTTATAAGCCTCATTATAAGATGATGGTTCAGAAGTTAGGGACACTTTTTTCAAGAAATCAGTGTAGGAGGTTGAAAGTCTGTTATATCTCCATTAGTCCTGCACAGGATATATATGTGTCTTTGAAAGTACCCTTGCTACTGACAAAGAAGCAACAATAGTCTTTAAGTTTATTTGAAGCCTTCCTCTCCCTTGTTGACCTCCACATATATCACCTGAATTGAAGGATGTGGTGAGCTCCATATATACAAATGGTATATCGAAATCCGTATCCGTTTTCAAATTCGAATATGTCTATTCAAATATATCAATAATTGGATATCTGAATTTTAGATACATATTCAAATATTAAAATTAATATCCAAAAATTATTCGGACGGATTCGGACATCATCAATATCCTTTGTTAAAATCCAATTCGTTTAATAATTTTGGATACGAATATCCAAATATTCGAATCCGTCCGGATAAATATATAATAATATTATTAATTTATTATCTATAAATTTAATAAATTAATAATATTATTATTTAAGATTTTAACGAGATTAATTAATTATTAATTGACTTTATTATGGATGATGATTTTATAATTTTTTATAAAAAGTTAAGCAAATTTGAATTTTTGAGATATCCAAAAATTTATTTGAATTCAGATTCGGATTTTATTATCCCAATATTATCCTCATATGCAGGAATAGGATAGTAGTTACAAGTCTACTTGTGTCTTCAATTGTATGGTCCAGATGGAGCCTATATATGACGTCTATGACAACACATTGAATTTTCCAACTGTAAAACAGTGATCTAACACCTAACAAACAAACATAAATTAAAGTTCCATCAATAATTGAATATCATCCCATCTAGCTAGATCTTATCAAGATCTATATCTAACTTTATCTCACTCCGCATACAAGAAGCTATCTAGCTAACTAGCTAGTAACTAACTACCCATCATCGATTTTGGTCACTCAGGGGTGCCATGGACTCACTCTCAGACGTGAACGAGTCGTTTTCCGCTTTGGGCGCAATCGACGATCTCCACTCTTTCTTGGTTGACCAACAAGGCCACACAGAGGAAGAAGCTAGAGAGATCATAGAGCGAATTATATCACCCAATGGTCTTTCGTTAGAACACTTTCAAAACTATCTCTTCGATGTTGAGCTCAATCCGCCTATCAGACCCTCAGAGGTATATATAGGTTAACGGTGCATTCTTGATTGGGATGATTTCTATTGCAGTAGATGAATTAGCGTGTAGTGTCTGTATTTTGTTTAGGTCCGGGATGATATGCATGCTCCTCTATCACATTATTATGTGTTCACTGGTCATAACTCCTACTTGACTGGAAATCAACTCACCAGCAACAGTGGTGTTGATCCGATCATAAAAGCTCTTCAAAGAGGAGTTAGAGTCATTGAATTGGACATTTGGGCTAATTCTTCTGATGACGACATAGATGTTTACCATGGAAGGTAAGATCAGTTAGCCGTAGACGAAAGTATGTTTTGACTGATCAATATCTCACCTTTTCTTTTCTTTTTTTTTATAATTTTTGCAGCACAATAACATCTCATGTCAAACTCAAGGATTGTTTGGAAGCCATTAAAGAGCACGCTTTTTCCGTTTCTCCGTATCCCGTTGTACTCAACTTAGAGAACCACCTTACTCCAGATCTTCAAGCCAAAACTGCACAGGTACACAGTATATATTCTGATTGTAGAAAGGTATGAAATAGAGGGTTGAGATTGATCTGAAGGTATAAAATAAAGGGTTGAGATGAGTTTTCACACTTTTTTTTACATTTGATGTTTAATTTTAATCACATTCAATGTTCTCTGTTTAATTTTACAGATGATCGAAGAGACGTTTGGAGAATCATTATTCTACCCAAATTGTAATTCTATGGATGAATTCCCATCGCCTCAGTCTTTGATGAATCGGATCATCGTCTCCGCAGAGCATCGAGAGGAAGGAACAGAAGAAGAATCTGGAAAATACAACCAAGTAATCACGATTAAAGACGGAAAACCAAAGGATGGGCTTCTAAAAGAAGCCTTGATAGACAAAAACCCTGATATTTGTGATGAAGGTGTGGGACAACTTAACATCAGTGAATCTTTGCTTGAAGAAGCTTCGGAATTATACGCTCCCGACATGGTTAGATTCTCACAAAAGAACATCATTAGAGTGTATCCGAAAGGTTTACGTATCGGCTCGTCGAATTACGACCCATTTCCTGGGTGGGTAAATGGAGCCCAAATGGTTGCTTTCAATATGCAAGGAGATAGTAAGTTTCTCTGGCTTATGCATGGTTTCTTCTTGGCCAATGGAGGTTCTGGTTATGTCAAAAAACCCGACTACTTAGTATCCGATCCTCTATATCATTTGCAGGAAAATATAATTCGCCCCATAAAGATGACATTGAAGGTTTAATTGATCACTACCCCTTTGTTGCGAAAATTTCTTCTTTTCAATTACTTAATTATACTGTATAAATGCAGGTCAAAATTTATCTGGGAGATGGATGGAAAGATGATTTCAAGAAAAACCATTTTGACTCATTTTCTCCACCAGACTTCTACATAGAGGTGAATTAAATAAATTAGGGTTTGTAATTTTTTCTTCTTCTTCTAAAGATCGATGATACATATATTTTACAAGATAAAAAAATGTTTACTTAATTTTGGGTGATATATATATATATATCATCTGTTATATTTTCATTAATACAGGTAGGAATTGCTGGAGCCCCAAGTGATGAAATTATATTCAACACTAAGCATGTTAGAAATTCCTGGAACCCTATTTGGGACGAGGAATTTAGTTTTCCGTTAATCGTTCCCGAACTTGCTATTCTTAGCTTCATAGTTCTAGATTCTGGGGTGGGAAGAGATGATTTCGGCGGCCAAATTTGTTTTCCAGTGTTGGAGTTGAAGCCAGGAATCCGAGCTGTTCAGCTTTCAGATCGTCAAGGGAATAAATACAAATCCGTGAAGATTCTAACGAAATTCGAATTTTCTTGAAATCTGCTAGCTATGAGAAATTCGATCTGAGTGTAAATTACTATTACTATCCCTATTATTGAAGACTTTCAATTTATAATTCGAATATTAACTCAATTTGTCACAATTAAAGTAAATAACTTTGATTAAATTTACATTACGATCTGATAGTAGACATTTTTAAATTTTGTTGAAAAATACCCATCAATCATTGTGTTTAGAAAAAGACAACAAACGAAAAAGTCAAATTAAATCTTTGTGTTCAATTATATACGCAATCTCTTTGACTTTAAGTTAAATATATGGACCCAATGATAGGTATAGTCGTGTAAAACGTGCAAGAATATCTAGCTAGCTACCTTATCTTATATCATCTCTAATTAATTAAGAGATCTATATATATATATAACTACCTCAAGTAGCAGAGATGCAACAAGAACGAGGGAGGCCGGAGTACTTTGATCGGAAAGTTCAACGACTAACGTTAAATCCACATATTCTAACCGGGAAGGATGTGTCTGCTTTTCTTATTTACTAAGGAGTTTTGGTTGGGAGAGGCCGACCCACCGTCAGACGTGAAGGAGGTTTTCGCTAACTACAGTTCCACAAAGATGTCCACCAAGAATCTCCATGACTTCTTGGTCCACCGGCAGGGAAATACAGATGAAGAAGCTAGAAAGATTGGGGAAACTATATTTAAGCATAAGTTTAAGCATCCACTTTCGTTGAAAGACTTCCATCGCTATCTCTTCGACGTTGAGCTCAATTCGCCCATTAAGGCCTCTGAGGTTCGCTTTTCTTTCTAAATTAAAATTTAGTTATATATAACTTAGAGATATCTGATTTTGTCTGTCTATTTTTATCTCGAGTTTTGAAACACCATTGAGATGCATGGGATTTTAATCAGTGGATTTTTACACATTCATATATATATGGTATGTAGGTTAAAGATGATATGCATGCTCCTCTCTCACATTATTTTGTGTTCACCGGACATAACTCCTACTTGTCTGGGAATCAACTCACCAGTGAAAGTGGTGTCGACCCGATCATAAAAGCTCTTCAAAAAGGTGTTAGAGTTATTGAGCTAGATATTTGGCCCAATTCCTCTGATGATGATATAGAGGTTTACCATGGCAAGTAAGTCGTTGATATATTATCTAGCTTCGAAATTCATTGAGGTTTATCTTAAGTAGTAATTAGGGTTTAAAATTAAAATTTTGATGTACGTATAGCACGCTTACTTCTCGAGTGAAATTCGTCGATTGCTTGGAGGCAATTAAAGAACATGCATTTTCTGCTTCTCCATATCCTGTTGTACTAAACTTTGAGAACCATCTCACTCCTGAACTTCAAGCCAAAGCAGCCACGGTATATTTTTTTGATCTTATATACATGTTGATTTTCTAAATCTAGGGTTAAAACATTGAGATCGATTTGTGTCATATTCTGTTTATATTTAACTATTTCAAAAGAAGCGTTGAATTTAAAATTAACGACAAGATTAAGGATATCTGATATAATATCGATCTCACATAAATCGTTTCCTATTTTCTTTACAGATGGTTAAACAAACGTTTGGAGATTTATTGTTCTACCCAAAGATTTCTTCGATGAAAGAATTTCCATCACCCCAATCGTTGATGAATCGGATTATCGTCTCAGCAGAACCTCCGACCGATGTTAATACATCATCTGAATACAATAACATAATCACAATTAAAGATGGGAAGCCAAAGGATGGTCTTCTAAAAGAAACTTTAAGCGCCATCGATTCTAATAATGTAAGCCAGCTTAACCTAGAAGAATCGGATCTTCAAGAAGCTTCGGAATCTTATGCACCTGACTTGGCAAGGTTTTCCCTTAACAATATCATCAGAGTGTATCCGAAAGGTTTACGTATCGACTCGTCAAATTACGACCCATTTCCGGGGTGGATAAATGGAGCCCAAATGGTTGCTTTCAATATGCAAGGAGATGGAAGGTTTCTCTGGCTTATGCATGGTTTCTTCTTGGCCAATGGAGGTTGTGGTTATGTCAAAAAACCAAACTTCTTATTGCACAATCATCTCCATCCCCAATCAACTTTAGTACCGCTACCAGTGAAGAAGACGTTAAAGGTAGAAAAGCCAAATGAAGATTTAATATATATATATCAAGTGATGGTGCTAATTAATGTATATATACACAGGTGAAGATTTACACAGGACATGGATGGAGATCTGATTTCACAAAATCTTATTTCGACATATGTTCTCCTCCAGACTTTTATGTTGAGGTCAGTTAAAATTAGCTAGGGTTTATCTTTTTTAATGACAATTCTATTTACTGATTTGTATGAATATATATATATATAGATTGGAGTTTTCGGAGCCCCAAGTGATGCAGTAACATTCAAAACAAAGAAAGTAGAGGACTCTTGGACGCCTGTTTGGAAAGAGGAATTTAGTTTCCCATTAACTGTTCCTGAACTTGCAGTTCTTAGTATTGAAGTCAGTGATTCTGAGGTGGGCAAGGATGATTTTGCTGGCCAAGTTTCTTTTCCGGTGTCGGAGTTGAAGAATGGGATTAGAGCGGTTCCTCTTTTAGATCGCAACGGGGATAAGTTGGCATCAGTAAAGCTTTTAATGAGATTTGATATTACTTGAACTATATCTCTAAATATTGTTGTTATATAAGCTTTAATTTGTGGAAGACATATACCTATCTCATGATTCATGAAACATCCTAAATAAAAATCCCTAGCTCTCTCTATGTTATTGTTTTTAATTTATCCTCTTGTTTGTATGCATAAGCAATTTTAGCTAGGGTTTGGGTTAAGGTTGGCTGAGTTAATCAGATCTTTAATTATAATTAGTTCCTCAACAAAGCTGTTTTTTTTTTTTAAAGTAATTAAATTTCATTAAAAAAAAAATGTTCAAATTACAAAATAAAGAATAAAAAGTAAAAATAAATAAACAAGAAACCTATTCACGATCTCGATCTTCTATTAGTTATGTAGTATAGTTATAAAATAACTAGATACGCTGTCTCAAGAGATTGATCTTCTATACTTTCATCGTAAAAGTCGTCTCCAAGGGTGACAAAGTGACGACAACTTTTTTTGTAAAACTCTGGATCAAAAGAAAGACTGATTTTTTTAATGACATCCTAAATCAGAAATATAACAATAAATCTGTGACAATATATTGATATCCGTGACCTCCATACTCGATCGACTTAATTAGCTGTTGGTTAATCGTATTCGTAAATATAGAAATATATCAGTGATAATACATTGATGCATACTGGTTAAATCTCAACTGACCTAATTAAGTCTCAGTCTATCTAAAAATATTAGGCAAATTTTTAATGCTACAATGTTTCTATGATAGAGTATGATAGATAGGAAGATTAAGTCTTAACTGGTTATATTAACTATTAATGTTTCTGAGGACTCAAGATCCGTTCAAGCAAGTCTCTTTGTGTACGTTTTTTTTTTAATTTCTTTTTTAAATAAAATCGTGGTAAATATATATTCAAAAAAATATAAATATATATACATCATGTGACAATCGTGGTAAATTTCTTTTTGAAGGTTACAAGTAATACAACTTATAATATAAAAAAAAGACAACTAGATCATACACTCTCTAAAAACTCGTCTACACGTCTAACCTCAGGTTTTCATACACCTCTTCCTCTCATCTCAGTTTCATAAACCTTTCAAAGAGATTGGGATATGCTTCCGCCCGTCATGTGCTCGTGTCCACCTATCCGAGGGTCCGACACTTTTACACAACCATAGTCCGTTGATCATCCTCCTTCCCCTCCTTCTCGAAAGAAGATAAGGGTCGAATTTGCCATCAATCAATTAAGTCGACAGTTGTGTGCAAACGTAGGGGTGGTGGTGGGAGTATGGTGAAGATGTGCTCCAGAGAATTAGTATTTACAGTTTATAATTAATTTCAAAAAACAGGAGGGATTAGATGCAAAATGCACTAAACATAAATCCGACGAGATCGCCGGAGTCTACGATTGATTCTTGTAAAAAAAGAGATGCCTACTGCTACTTCCTACGCCGCAGCCGCCGGCGGATCTAGACACTTCCCCCCTTTGAAACCTCCACTAGATACCATTACAGCAACGGTTTTCTCTGAATCGGATGAAAGTAGCGCCAGTGGAGGTGACTCCGAATCAGAGTCTCAATCCCAACCCTCATCTGCTCTAGAGAATTCCGTCTTCTCTACTTATCTCCATGTATCTGGAGGTGGAGCTCTAGATGCAGATCTTTCCAAAATCAGATCTTTCCTCGCAGGATGCTCGAATCGAGGGCAGTTCTCAGCATGCCTTATTTGTCTTGAACGCATCCGGATTTCGGATCCCGTCTGGTCGTGCTCATCTGGATGTTATGTGCTCTTCCATCTTGTGTGCATCCAGTCCTGGGCACAGCAGTGTTCTTCGATCCTCCCATCTTCTTCTGTTTCTTCTGCATCGTCATCATCCTCTAACAATTGGCATTGCCCAAAGTGCAGGTCATATTTGGATTTTTATCAGTTTTTTCAGGTTTTGCAATTCTCAAATTTTGGGTTGATTTGAAAACTAAATCTCTTTTTTATTTATTGTGTTTTTGTTTACACTCATACTATTACTGTTAAACTATTTTGGAATTTGGATTTTCATTCAAAATTAAATCATTGGAATTTAAAACCATGTCACTCACATACCATATATAGTAAATGAAGTTTGAATACTTGAAAGACTTGACTGATTTTTTTTTGTGGATTGTGGGATTGATCTTAATAGGTTGAACTATGCTAAGGATTTGATTCCTCGAGAGTACCTTTGTTTCTGTGGGAAGGTTGAGAGCCCACCTCCCGATCCATGGATTCTTCCTCATTCTTGTGGTGAGATTTGTGGTCGGTCATTGCGTGGATCATGCGGGCATGAATGTCTATTACTTTGCCATCCTGGTCCCTGCCCACCCTGTCCCAAGTTTGTGTCATCTCAGTGTTTTTGTGGGTCAACAAAAGATGTCCGGCGATGTGCTCTCAAGGCATTTTCTTGTAACAAACAATGTTGTAGGTTGTCGGCTTGTGGGCTACATAAGTGTCCAGAGAAATGTCATGAGGGTATTTGCCCTCCTTGCAGAGTGAAAAGTGTGTATAAGTGTTTGTGTGGGAGATTGGAGGAAGTCAGGGAGTGTTTTGAACATGAATTCCATTGTGAGACAAGTTGCAATGGGATACTTAATTGCGGGAAACATCCTTGCGAAAGGGGTTGTCATCCTGGAAGTTGTGGGGATTGTCCACTGAAAGGGAAGAGAACTTGCCCTTGCGGGAAGAAGTTCTACCATGGCATGACATGTGATGCTATAGTACCAACATGTGGGTCAACATGTGAAAAGAAGCTAAGCTGCAATCTTCATAGGTGTCCAGAACGGTGTCACCGTGGGAAATGTGCTGAAACTTGCAGAATTATCAAGTTGAAGTTTTGTAGATGTGGGAGTTTAAAGAAGGAGGTGATTTCTAGTTATTATTTAAAAATATGTATTTTCCATCACAATGCTCTTTTTTCCGAGGATATTGGATTTAAATGCCGTCTTAATATTTCAACTGTTGTTTTTCAAAGTTCAAACTTAAAAGGTAATTGATAGTTACTGCTCTGTAATTAAATCAATATTCATACTAGATTCCTTGTCATCAAGATTTAAGCTGTGAAAGAAAATGCCAAAGGTTACGAGATTGTGGTCGTCATGCATGCAAGCGGCGCTGCTGTGATGGTAATTGCCCACCTTGCCCAGAGGTGAATCTCTTAACCATCTACCATTATATTTGATTTTTTTTAAATAGCCTTAACATTTTCACGGTTCAGATATGTGGCAGAAAACTTCGGTGCAATAATCACAAATGTCCTTCTCCATGCCACAGGTAATTGATTCCACTCTAATAGTTTTATTAATCACAGATACCAGCTCTTGATGAATAAAATTCTTTGTAATCACATAATCCCATTGTAGTGTTAAATCAAAGTATGTGAAATAAAATCTGTACAACTCATTTTTTTACTTGTAAAAACTTTTAATTTTTAAATAAACGTTGCATCTGCATATAGTAATTATTTTTGCTTATTGCTCATTTAGATAGTCAATCAAATGAGTGCATGACTTACTTTCTTTGATAACAAGGTTTTCTTTTCAGAGGTACTTGTTCTCCATGCCCATTGATGGTCACTATTTCCTGTTTTTGTGGCGAAACACATTTTGAGGTACACTCCATTTTTTCTGTTTGTTTTTATTTTTTTTCTGTGGAGAAAATCACTTGCACATGAAGGATGAATGGATTTTTATTTTATATTTGCACATGAAGAAATATTGTAAATTACTTAGTTCTGCAAGACTTCAATTTTTCACTTTATATTAAATTATGTTCCTTTTTGAAGTTTGAAGTTTTAACACATAGGAAAAAACATTTTTACTACCAGAAATTGATAGCAAAGTATCATAAATTGGATGTTGTGGATGGGCTTTAGTAGACGAACTCCACATTACGTCATTAAAGGAGTGAATAAATTTTATTAATTCTGACAGTTGCATCAAATTTAATTTCCATAGTTGGATTATTAAATACAGTGAAAGAAAATTATTTTTGTGCTATAATTTATAGGTACCCTGTGGAGTTGAAAAGGACCAAAAACCTCCAAAATGTCCTAGACCTTGCCAAGTATCTCGGCTCTGTAGGCACAGTTCAGTTTCCAGGGTATTTTGATTCGATTTTATGTTTACTCTCTCTTATTATATTGAAACTACTAAAAGCTCTGGATTGGTTAAGAGGGTGATTGTCATATATGTTAGTTTAGGAAACTTATAGTTTCTTACATTTCTAGTTTGTTACTTTGTTGTTCTTCGCCAGAAACATAAATGCCATTATGGAGCTTGCCCACCTTGTCGAATGATCTGCAAAGAACAACTTTCTTGTGATCACATTTGTAAACAAAGGTTAGTTTACAAATACTTAAATATCTACTATTTGAATGAGTCGGAGACTATGGATGCACATATACTGTAATTCATCCAAAATTTTATTACTAGAAATCTCTTCTTGTACATGTAGGTGCCACGGACCTGTGCCTCCAGCTAACCCAGAATTTACATTAAAGCCGAAGAAGAAGAAGAAAACACAATGGCGAAATGAGAATAAACCTGGAACACCATGCGTACCTTGTCAAGAAATAGTTGTGAAATCATGCCTTGGTAACCACATTGGAGGGGAACAATCGGTATGTTTTTACTTTTATTTATTCTATTATTAGTTTATCATGCTTCCTCTTCTTTTCAGAAGTTCTCATATATTCTGGAAGGGTTTATTTAGATTATTCTATTTTGAAACATATATTTGTGCTTGTTCGTAGATGCTTTGCTCAGATAAAAGGAGATTTTTATGCCCTAACTTATGTGGAAATATTCTTCAATGTGGTAATCATTACTGCACAAAAGATTGTCATGTTTTGAAGCAGAAGGGTGTAGATGATCTTCTTGCCCAGTCCTGTGAAGAATGTTTGCTTCCATGCCAGAAGGTTGTCCTTTGCATTCTTAATTTCTCATCTTTTCTCAACTTTTTATTTCCATATTTGTTCGTTTGTTTCCGGAGTTATCGCTTGTTTTTTGTGTGTTTTTACTGTTATAATTAAATTGCACTTCGCAGGAGCGTGAACTGACTTGCAAGCATCCTTGCTCTCTACCATGTCATATAAATGATTGTCCTCCTTGTAAAATGCTTATCAAACGATCATGTCATTGTGGTGCAATGGTACATGTTTTTGAGTGCATGTATTTCAACAGCTTGTCTGACGATGAACAACAAAATGTTCGTACCTGCAGAGGGCCATGTCACAGGTAACATTTGTTACAATTTTATTCAGATTTATATTTTAAGTTTTAGTGTCATGTCACAGATAAGATTCCGACCAGCGATTGAGACAGTCGATGGTGAACATCGAAAAGAGAAAGGAAATCGCGGAAAAATCCTCAAATGATTCGATTGATTTATTATTTCCAGGATTTAATTTATATACTAAATGTTACAAGCTCTTACTGGACTCAGCCCACTAACTATAAAGCTAATGTATCGATTAAGAACTGGCCATGAAGCGTCCGTATCATTGACTTGTACACCTGGAAATAAGATAACATATAATCAACAACATTCACACACATTATATATTTATATCATGATTATATATGCTTTAACAGGATGACATAATTTTCTTGGTTCCTTTATCTATTTTTATATTGTATCATATCATTTCGGTCCCACTTTTATTATTACATTACTTATGAATTTCTTGTGCTTTGTAAACTTCAGAAAGTTGCTGAATTGTCCTCATCTTTGCCCAGAGATATGCCATCCTGGTCAATGCCCATCAATTGATACTTGTAATAAAAAGGTAATGCATTTTATTCTAATAGGTAATACATCCTGTTTCAATTTAATCACATGATCTGTCCTGTTTTTTTTTCTATGTTTTTTTATAGTTGCTAACAAATGTTCATGTATGTTACTATGTTTGAAGGTTACTGTTCGTTGTGCTTGTCAGAACCTGAAAAAAGAATGGCGATGCCAAGATGTTCAAAATGCATATCATACTAACGGAAATAATCCAAAGGATGTTTCTAAGAATCGATTTGGACTTGGTATACTTCCTTGCAATTCAGAATGCATGGTCAAACTTAAGGCTAGAGATTCAGAGTTGCTGCTTCGCAAAACTAATGTTGTAGAGGTACCTGATATCTTAAATGAATTTTCTCTCTCTATTAAGTTATTTTTATCTGTTTGGTATCATTTTTCTCTCTATTAGCATGTTTCTGATATTAAATTGGATACTTCATGTTATGAAAATATCTACTTCTAATCATAGTAATCAATAAATGAAATGAAACTTCTTCACCCTTAGCCCCCCAGAAATTATCAGCAGAGATATATTGAGGGATGTGAGCATTGCTTATAATGTCATACCTTATAAGAGAAACAACCTGTTACAGATTAAATCACAAGCTATATTCCTATGGGAGTCCAACCTCTTGAGGCACCAGTCCATGACTAACTAGTCATGGTCACAGCCATATAAGAAAGCGACAATGTCTTTATATTTTCGGTATTTGCATTTCTCTATATTTGTAATCTTGGGGTACTGCCTCACCTTTATTTTCAGAAATGAAATTTTTAATTCATCAAAAAAAAATGAAACTTCTTGAAATTGTCCCTCAATATTGAGGTCTTTTTCCAATATTGAATACACTTCCGAGTAGAATTGTAGTTTTGTTTTGATCATATTTAAGATAAATGTTTAGATGATTATCTTTTGTTGTAAAGAGCAAGGTACCGGCAAATACTGAACGTTTTCCGAAACGGAGAAAGAAACGAGAACGGGTAAAAGAAGAGCAGCCAATTTCAAGATTCCAGGTATTTTGAGAAAGAAATACTTCATATAGTTCATATTATTAAACTTTTCGAAAATATGTGTTTTTTCCAACAGGGTATAAAGACGTTTGTCCGCAGACTTCTCATGATCCTAATGATTTTGCTGATTCTGAGCGCCAGCATGTACTACGGCTATAAGGGAATTTTCCGACTTTCCGATTGGATGAACGAGATAGAAAACAAACGACCAAAGAAAAGCTATACAAGGTTCTGAATTGAAAAATAAGTAAAATCACCTGCCTTGCTGCTTGCAGTCTGATTTTTGGTAAATTTTATCCAGTCCTTGAATACTAATGAACTACTGCAGTTGCCAATTTATTTATGTCATTGTTACTTTATATAGATAGATAGATTTGGGATTTTGAGACTATTTTTCCAAGATTACTTGAATTTCTTTTTACCAAAAATAAAATAATGTTGACTTTGTTTTATTTTATTTTATTTTTAAATGAATTGATTTGAATGTCTATATATAAGGTTCTGATACCATGAAAAAAGTTGAATCCATTTCATTGTTCTTCTATTTATATTACATTTTGGGTAAATTTGTACTTATAACCCTAAGTTGGGTTATAACCCTAATTTAGTATTTCTTCGGTTCTTCCCTCCCTCTATTACGGAAAAAAAATAAAAATCGTATCTTTTGAAACCCACTGACATGACTCACCGATTCACCGTCAAGTCAAAAGAATGGCAACACTTCAAAAGACGCCGCTGACAGCGTTAACATCACTCTTTCCTTTTCGTTTCCTCCATCGCACCTTCGACCGCCGCCGCCGTCGCCACCGTACATGCCTCCTCAGTCGTTAGCGCAATGAAGAAGAACCATAGTAATTCATCGTCCGGTCATCTCTTCCTTCTCATCGTCCTTATTCCTATACTGCCGGTCGATGGGGTCGGATCAACATCGACCGTCGCCATCATTCAAAACTCCAACTTCACCACCGTCTGTGGCATCATTGTCGTCTTTAGAGCCGCTATTCCTCAATCCATCATCTGCGCCTCGTATCTGAATTCCGACGAAAGTAAGCAGACCGTCGTTTCGTTACTCCCTGACACGTCCTTCCTGGCCATCTCCGGTGGGTGGGATTTCTTGTGTGGTCTTCGACACGATTCCAATGCTATCTTTTGTTGGTCCGCCATCGCCAACTTCACCGCGAAGCGTATCTATCACGGGAACCATTCGTTCGAGTCTTTCGCCGTCGGGGAAGACCACTTGGCGGCGGGAGTGAGGGACGGCGGTGTTAATTTTTGGAGAGGTAGTCGAGATTTTCCGAGGAATGTGACTGGGAGGTTTAAATCTGTAACTTCTGGAAATGGGTTTTCCTGCGGCATCGACGTTGGTGGGTATAGAGAAAGAGTGAAGTGTTGGGGGGGAGGGAACGGTGTTGCTCGGAGGCTGGAATCGGAGTTTCGTAACTTCACTGTGACGACGACTCTCGTTGCCGGAGACTCTCATATGTGTGGGATTACGGCGAATGGGAGGTTAATCTGTAAAGGGAACAACAAGTTTGGTCAGTTGGGTCCATCGAATTCTTCATCTCCATTTGAGTTCTCTGCTCTGGCGTTGGGTTCGACACACACCTGCGCCATTCGGCGCCGAAATGGCACTGTAGTCTGCTGGGGCGGCGATATTGGCGGCGGAGAAGACTATGTATATCCAATTGGAGACTTATCAGTGGTAGTGATCACAGGAGGTGGTAATCTCACGTGCGGTGTCATTAGCAGTAATCTCTCCGTTGTATGCTGGGAATTGCATAGAGAGAAGCTTCTTCCTCCGTCGGTATCTATTCTTCCTTTCCCCCAAATTCTTCCCGGCCTTTGTTCCGGCAAACATTTCTGCACTTGTGGAATTTTCCCCGATTCAAGCCATCTCTGTACCAACTCCGGCGTGATATGTAGATCTTGCGACGACTTATTCTCATCCATTTCCTCACCTCAGTCCCTGCCGAAGGAAACACCGAGACAAAAATTTAGTAAATGGTACTTGGTGTCGATCATCGTTGGATCAATCGGAGGTTTGATCGGAGCCATCAGTATCGTCTTCTGGGTGATTAATGGAGTCCGTAAACAGAGGAAAGTTCACAACTCTGTCCAACCAACAATCGGTGGAGGAGTCGTCGGTCATTCCTCACCGTTGGGAAATTCATTTAGTTCGCCATCATTTCGAACGAGGTCTGCGAGGTTTCTACATCAAGGTTCTCGGATTATGAGTATAAAGAGGCAACGAAGCGGTCCTTCCTCGTCGATGCGTGAGAGAGCAGAGGTGTTTTCCTACCTGGAATTGGCCGAAGCCACCGGAAATTTCTCATCGGAGATGAAGATCGGTTCCGGCAGCTTCGGAACTGTGTATAAAGGCAAGTTGGCCGATGGGAGGGAAGTCGCGATCAAACGCAGTGAACCCGGTCCGAATACCCAAAAGTAAGTAATTAAATTATTTATTTTTTAAGGACTAATGCGAAATTTTTGTTTCTATTTTATATTTTTCACATTTTAAATCATATATATTTAAATCTGAAGTGATTTTAAGATTTTATTTAATTGATAAATTATATGAAAAGACAGGTAAAAAATGTAAAATTTTCATTAAAATTTAATTTTGTAATTTTCGACATTTAAAAAATATAAAATATTAAAATTTGAAGTGATTTTGAGTTTTTATTTTATTTATTAACAATGTGAAAAATTCAGGTTTCAAGAGAAAGAAGTAGCCTTTCAATCGGAGCTAGCTTTCTTATCCCGGTTGCACCATAAGCATCTCACCGCATTGGTCGGATACTGCGAAGAAGGCGAGGAGAGGCTGCTCGTGTACGAATACATGAAGAATGGATCTCTCTACGACCACCTACACACCTTGTCGACTGAAATCACATCCACCTCCGGCGCCGATTCCCACAACCATTTGAACACATGGAAATTACGGATTGGAGTCTTACTTGACGCTTCCCGTGGCATTGAGTACCTCCACAACTATGCCGTCCCACACATAATCCACCGCGACATAAAATCATCCAACATTCTTCTTGATGCCAATTGGACGGCAAGAGTGTCTGATTTTGGTCTTTCCTTGCACGGCCCGGCTCCACCAGACGCTTCAATGAAGACTGCCGGAACCGTTGGATATATGGATCCAGAGTACTACGGACTCCGTAACCTCACAGTAAAGAGTGACGTATATGGCCTTGGTGTTGTGATGTTGGAGGTGATCACCGGAAAAAGAGCAGTGTTCCGAGAAAAAAACCAAGGGGACCCTTTAAGCATAGTGGAGTATGCTGTTCCTCATATTGCCAATGGTGAACTTGGAGCTATTTTAGATAAGAGAATGGGAGCGTCAAAGGCGGGAGAAATGGAGGCAGTGGAGCTAGTGGCTTACACGGCAATGCACTGTGTGAAACTAGAGGGCAGGGAGCGTCCGGCGATGAGCGATGTGGTGGCGAATCTTGAGAATGCTATTGCTATGTGTGACCATAGTAGTGGACATGTGAGCTTCTCAAGTGCATCTATAATCTCCCTTGAGTAATTAAAAAAGAGAGGTAATTGGTATGGGGGAAAAAACATCTTTTGAGTTTTACCAAAAACAACAACAACAACTTGTTTCATCCAAGTTTGTGATTGGAATGAGATCATAAACAGTTTTGGTTTTGTTTGTTATAGATAGTTTGATACACAGTTGTTTGTTTCATTATTCAACATTTAAATGATGGGAAATGTTTGTGTGATTGGTTGGAGTCTTGGAGACTTGTATGTCTATTTTCATATATAAGGTTCTGATACCATGTATTTTGCCTTCATTTATAACATTAAATCTACTTATGTTTTAAGTAAAGGTGCAACTGAGATCGGATTCAGTCCCGCCCCAGATCAAGGTGTTTCCCCGTCCCCGGATTCAGTTCCATAAAGGTGTACGAAAGACATTGACTCTGATACCATGGGTCCATGAGTCATGAAAAAGTTGTGAGTTATGAAATTTCACTTTTATGGAAGACACTAGACAGGATGGATTCATGGATGTTGGACAGCTACTGAACGTCTTTATTTTATTAGTGCTTCCAACTTTTAACAACCACCAAAATGTAGCTAATAATTTCATCATTCATGGTGAGATTCATTATTGTGGACAATAATTAGTACATGTATAGTTTAATTTGAGCTTAATCCAACCATAATGATATATAGTTTAATGATATACATATAATATTTTAGTTTAATGAAGGTCTATAATAAATACACTCATTTTGCCAAACATACCTAAATATAAAACCTAGCTCAAATTTTTAATTTTTATGATAAATTTTAGTATTTTGATTACAAATTTTGTAGATTATGAAGATTGGAGAAGATAAAACCATAGGCAAAAACTGATAGTGAATGGAAACGATTCTGTGTAGAAGACGATGGAGGAAGAAGAAGAAGAATGAGATTGAAATTTAATGAATTGGAAACGTGGTTTATTCCACCGGATTCCTTGATATTTATAACTTTAATTTGGATCTCAACAACCCACAATCGTGGGCACTAACAACTACTAACTAATTCTAATTTAATTACATTTTGATATTGTTGTATTTCATACTAACAAAAACAGTTTCCAACATGACATTCCTTGAAATACATAATTTTCCAACGATCGGATCTAGACAGATATAACCTTCATATATAGTTGGCTGGATACACGGTGTCGATTTCCGATCCAACATTGAAGAACGGTATGGTCGTAAACACGGGTAGCATTTGTACCCAAATACCTTTAAGAACCCATATATAATTCGGTTTCTTTTCCAATAATTCTTCCATGGGAGATTTACCTGCATTTATAACCCAAGGATTATGGTTATACAGATAAGTTGATGCTAATACCGCAAAATCTCAATATCTATCTGGTAAGGATGCATGTTGGAGCATTGTGACTGCTGTATCGACCAAGTGTCTGTGACGATGCTCAACCGCCCCCATCTGTCGATGACTCTATGGGCATGGAAAACGATGTATGATACCAAATTCTTCTAGTATATATTGGTGTCATTTTCTTAAACTCCAATGCATTATCTGTTTGGAATTCTTTGATTGAACAACCTGTTTGATTTTCAACAATCTTTTTAAATTTGAGAAATATTTCTCCAACTTGAAAAATTTCTATGAAGAGGAAATACTCAATTATAATTTGTTTTTGCATCCACAAAATTAATATAATATCGATAACCCTCAGAAGAAATGTACGGTGCCCGACCCCATATATCAGTCAGAATTAATGATAATGATTTTTCATAAACTGTTGTTCTAATTACCTTGTGAGGTAAGGTTGATGATTTCCCTACCCTACAAGAGTTACAACAAATCACATTTTTACAAGAAATTTCAATTAACTTCTCTCTTACTAATTTGTCCACCGCCTTCTGATGCAAATGTCCCAACCGGCAGTGTCAAATTTTATTCGACGTTCTTTCACCTAACAAAGCAACGAGACCCCGACTAATATCAACTGGTAACCGATACAAGCCATCCTCAATTCCTTCTAAGTTTCAAGAGTAACTCCTTAGTGACAACATCCTTGACCTTTTACATTCTGTGAATTAAATTCCATAAACACATTATTATCAGCACAAAACTGATATACCGATAGCAAATTTTTGGATGTTGTAGGAACCAATAGTAATTCATTAAGCGTAAACGTCCTCTGTCCTTTGAGAATTCAGATTTTTCCGAATGCGAAATTTACATTGCATCTCCATTAGCTGTAGCAATAGTTGTTGGGTCATTATAACGAATAGCCAACTGTAAATTATTTCTTATACCTGTCACATGAGTAGAAGCACCCGAATCTGGATACCAAACTGATGATACCCCCTCCGATTGCTTAGAGACCAAGTTGGCCGAGTGAGATGACAGACCCACCGCAATTAGCTTCCTTTTAATGAGTGGGAGCAAATTTTTTAGCATTGAACCTATCAAAGCAATGTAAAGCCCCATGCCCCTTGCGATTGCAAATTTGGCATGGGTAATTTTTCACATTTCCCGCAGAGTACGAGCTAGCAGGGACAGCAGCAGACTGTGCGTGCGATTCAGACGAGCGCGATTTGGGATCTGTCAACGACATGACATTGGCGGCCAGGGACAGGGACGACAGCAACGCTGATTCTCCTTCGGTTGGCGAAGCTCCAAGTCTGTGAGCAGCGCTTGGAGGTCTACAAACGTCATCGCCGGATCAAATCTGATTGTGATTGAGTTGGAGAACGCCGCATACTCTGGCCCCAATCCGCCGATGACCGTTATAATTTTGTCGGCCTCGATGATTTTCTCCCCAACCATTTGCAACTCATCTATTAATGCCTTGATACGTGTGACATATGCGGACATTGTCATTGCCCCTTTCTTCACCGTCAAGAACTGTCGCCGGAGAAACAGAACGCGAGTGATCGATCCTGATGAATAAAGCATTGCCAACGCTTTCCAAACCTCAGCAGATTTCGTCAAGCTCACCACTTGAGACAGGATATTAGGCAACAAGACTTGGAATAACCATCCCAAGAGAAACTAGTCTTGCCGTAGATACACCGGTGAGTCACTCAACTCGACTTTACCTTCCACATATTTCAGCAAGTCTGTGCCAATAAGAACACAGATGGCCTGAGCCTTCTACGAAACGTAATTCTCTTTGGTAAGAGTAACAAAGGATAGCTTTTTCACGTGAAGAACTGGTTCCCTTGAACGAACGACGGATCCATCATCGGCGTTTGCGGAAGCTCCGGTACCTAACGATGATACCATGATAGTGAATGGAAACGATTATGTGTAGAAGACGATGGAGGAAGAAGAAGAAGAATGAGATTGGAATTTGATGAATTGGAACCGTGGTTTGTTCCACCGGATTCCTTGATATTTATAACTTTAATATGGATTTCAACAATCCGCAATCGTGGGCACTAACAACTACTAACTAATTCTAATTTAATTACATTTTGATATTGTTGTATTTCATACTAACAAAAACAGTTTCAATCCCCTCATCAACTAGATCTGAAAATCAGTTCTAAATCACCAATCATATAATGCATATCCACTAAGCTTGAAAATGGTATACCAGAATTCGTATTCGAATCCGCACTCGAATTAGAATATGATTATCCGGATTCAGATTTTCAGATTTTCTGATTCGGATACCTAAATTTATATCCGGATTTTATTCGAACGGATTCGAATATCCGCTGTTAAAATTCGAATTCGTTTAAGAATTTCGGATTCGGATATCCGGATATTCGAATAAATATAAATTGACTTTCGAATATCCGAATAAATATAAATTGACTTTCGGATATCCAAATTTTAGGGTGATTAATTGACTATTAATTAACTTTAATAATGGTGATTAATTTATATTTTTATAATTTTATTTTAAGATTTTAATAAAAAGTTATCCAGATTTATATTTTCATATCCGGATTTTATTCGGTCGGATTCGGATATTCGGATAATTATTCGGATTCGGATATCTGCGTATCCGTTCCGAATCCGACCGATATACATGCTTAATATTCACTAAATCATATGGTGAAATAGATAAAACATAATAAACATAATCTCAAATTAAATGGGCTTAAAAAAGAGTGCAACTCCATGTGACCAAAGAGCCCATCTACGGGTTCACCAACATGGTGGCACCTGTAGCTAGAATCATCCGCCTCGAGCTTTCTTTGGAGGAACGAAGAGGAAGGGTGAGTTGCATGGTAGAGTTCGTGGTGGTAGAGGTCAATTTTTCGTACAACACCATCATTGGACGTCTCAGTTTTCACACCTTCAAGGCAGTTCCCTCTACCTAGCTACCACCAATGCCTTTGTGTTCCCTGCTAATGGGGTAATCTCGACTTTATATGACAATCAATCTGAATCAAGGCCAGATAGTCTATCGCAAGGCTACTAAGATTGCCAAGCCTAGTTCCCAAATGGTCAAAGAAATATCTGGAGAAGGCGCAGAGAATGTAACTTAGGAAGAAGAAAAGAAGTTGATACTGGGATATCATGAATTAGGCCCATTAAGAATTAAAATTCTTATTAAAATATTTACAGTAACTCCATTCATACTAACTCCCAAACTGCATTCATACTTATTCATTCACTATGAGTCATTTACCTACAATTAAAGAATTTATTAGAAACTACATTCATGTCCGGAAACCGAACCCGCCCGTTTCCGGGCCCAGCCGCGCAAATGGACTGAGCCTGAGAAAGCTTAAGAAACCTGCGGGTTTTTTAGGCTAACACTATAAATACCTCTCCTGATCCAACATGGTAGAGGGTTAATAGTTGAGAAAGAGAACACTAGAGAGAGTTGTGTGTGTGAGCACTCATCGACGAGCCCACACACCATCAGTGGTGGACCTGACGTGAAACGAACAGAGCAGCCGACAGAAGGAGGATGGCTACGGGAGGCGGTTTCCAGAGAGGAGAAAGCTCGAGGTGTCACGCAGAGAGACGGCGCGAGCCAGAAAGAACGTCGGAAATGATGAAAACAGTGTGGCCTGACGTATTGGAGGAAGACCCGGACAGAACCGAGCCCGCCCTATCACACAGGAGAGAGCGTCGCGCCAAGGTGCTAAGGGCCCAGGAGGAGATGCTGCGCATAGAGGAGAAGAAGCGCAGGCGGAGAAGGCCAAGCAGGTCCCCGTCCCTCATCGAGAGGAGGGAGAAGAGGGGACGCGACAGGCGCCGTCAGGAAGGATGTACGGAGAAAGAGGACAAACGGGAGAACGTGAAACTCACCGAGTTGGTCTCCGCCCTGCAAGAGAGTCAGCGACAACTGCAGGAGCAGGTCCTCTAGCTCACAAACGACCGCCATACCCTGGAGTCGGACGGGGCAGGAGGCGGGGAGCCTGTGAGCGGCGCGATCCTAACGGCGTATGGGGCAAGAGGGCCGGGGAAGCCCTAGCACAACACCTGCTAGACGACGAATGCCCCCTGACTGGAGAGCCCCAAAGATCCCTTTTTACAAGGGAGACACCGACCCGAAGGATCACCTCCACTCTTTCAGGACCAACATGGAGGACAGAACGAACCGGAAGGACATCTGATGCCAGATGTTCCGCAGAGCCTTTACGGACGACGCTATCGCATGGTACAGAACGCTCCATGCGGGGTCCGTCCATACCTACGAGGACCTGGAGAAGTCGTTTAGAACGGATTTTGCACACCATGCATGGGGATTTCGAGAGCACACACACATATATGAACCGATTCGCGGGCGAAATCCAGAAAATCGAGGGGATACACGAGGAAACGATTTTATACGCCCTCAGCGTCGTCCTGAGGCCCTCCCTCTTCGCGGGGGACCTAGTGAGGAAACCTCCGAGCACGTTCGCAGAGGCCACGGAGAGATCCCATGGGGAATCCAACGTGGAGGATTACCTAGGGGCGAAAACACAGGACCACAAGTGTCAGCAGAAGCACAGAGGCGCCCCTCCCATGGGAGGGGGCAACAATAACAACAATCACAACCCAAATCCCCACTACAAAAAAAAGGACATTGTATGGCGGCCTTTAGATGGCGGATTTCCGCCATCAATACTTCAATTGTTTAGATGGCGGATGTCCGCCATCTATTCTTTGAGTCGCGCCACAGGCAACGACCAGCGGCAGGTTTTCTTCACTTTAAGAGGAACCAACTGCCTGCCAGCCGCGAGACCGATGAGGAAAGAGACGACGTTGTTTAGGGATGCCAACCGATACTGCGAGTTCCATCAGGACACGGATCGGACCACACGACGAGCGAGTGCCTAAACCTAGCCAAGGTACTAGGAAAAATGAAGCCCGCGGCCGAAGCACCTCCAACTCCGCCCATGAGAAGGGCGGCGGTCATACCGACAGGGCACCAAGTGCTAAAGAGGGAGCCGACGGAGGAGGCGGTAGGAGACATCCTCACCATTTCAGGAGGAGGAGCTTCGCGCGGAGCCAACCCATGGGAGGGGCGCCGATACGCATCGGACGTCGACCGAACGAACACGGGGTCACATTCACAGAGGAGGACATAAAGGACGTCACCATACCCCACGACGACCCCCTGGTGATAACGTCCATCTTCTAGAAGGGTGACCATACCAACGTACGCTTACACAGGTTGCTGGTCAACACGGGGACGTCAGTCGACATACTGTACTGGAACGCGTTCGTCGATCTCGGCCTTTCCCACAATGACTTACTCCCAAGCAGGGCCCCCATCAGGGGTTTCAGACAGTCAGAGGTCCCAATGACAGAAATGGTAGCGATACCAGTAACCCTGGGCAGGCACGCCCAGGCGAAGACAATCGAAGTCAGCTTCACAGTCATGAATTTCACGTCGAGTTACAACGCCATCTTGGGAAGAGCGACATTGTACGCGTTCCAGGCGGTGATGCCATCGCTCCACCAGTGCCTGAAATTCCCAACAGAAGGAGGGGTTTGCACGGTGAAGAGGGTCCTAGAAGAAAGCATGGTAGTGCTACTTCAATTCAGTAGAGGAAGTGATGGCATAAGACAAAAGGTTGCCGCACACCGCGCGGGAAGAAATCTCGAAACCAGAGCCGACATCTTCCAAACCCTGACCATCCTAGCTCGGAATGAGGTGCGCATAGGAAAGAACCTCCCTCAGGAACTAAGGAAGGGACTGGATTAACTCCTCATGAAAAACGAAGACCTGTTCGCAAACGAGTTAGCCAGGGTGGCCCGGACGCTAGCGGAGCACAAACTCGCGGTATCCCCAGGAGCCCGGTCGGTCAGAAGCTGCGGCCGCTGAGGGCAAAGAAGAGGGACGCAACAGAGGCGGAGGTAACAAAGCTCCTTCGGGCGGGCTTCATCCACCCGTTGCGTTACTCCGCGTGGTTGTCCAACGTGGTGATGGTAAGGAAGGCAGACGCGGGATGGTGGATGTGTGTCGATTTCACAAATATTTCACAAACCTCAACAAAGCGTGTCCTAAGGACAGCTACCCACTGTCGTCGGTCGACTGGCTGGTGGACCAAAGTTCGGGGTGCGAACTCCTAATCTTCATGGACGTACACTCGGGATACAACCATGTGCCCATGGCCCGGACGGATGAAGAGAAAACATCCTTCATCACAGAGATGGACACCTTCTGCTTCAAGGTGATGCCTTTCGGTCTAAAGAACGCAGGCGCCACATTTCAAAGGCTAATGGACAAGGTCTTTGAACGACAAATAGGCAAAAATGTGGAGGTATACGTGGACGATATACTGGTCCGGTCAAGAGAGATGAGGACGTACCTGACTGACCTAGAGGAAACCTTCAGCAATATCAGGAAGGCAGGACTAAGGTTGAAGACCAAGAAATGCGCGTTCGGAGTGAACGAGGGCCACTTCTTGGGATTTTGAATCACCCTGGAAGGCATCAAGCCGAGGAAGGAGAAGGTGAAGGCCGTCATGATCATGACCCCCCCGCGAACTATAAAAGGAGGTCCAAAAACTTAACGAAAAGGTGGCGGTCATTAGTAGATTCTTGCCAAGAATGGCAGACCGCCTGCGCCCGTTCTTTCAGCTTCTGAAGAAACCAGCCTCCAAAGTAGCATGGACGGGCAAATGCGAGAAAACATTCGAAGAGCTCAAGAACCAACTCTCCCCCCTACCAACACTCCGCCCTTCTGCCGGAGGGGAGCCTCTCACGATGTACGCCGCATACTTGGATACGACCGTCAGCGTAGTGCTGCTATTCGAAGCAGAAGGCACACAAAGGTCGGTATACTACCACACTCCCAATCGCTATAGGGCGTAGAGGAGAGGTACCCAGACATCGAGAAATTGGCCTTGGCTGTGGTGGCAACAGTCCGGAAGCTAAAACCATACTTCCACGCCCACACCATAACTATCCCAACGGCCCACCCGTTGCTCCAGCTCCTGCAAAAGCCGGACGTCTCCAGGCGCTTAATGAAGTGGGCCATGGAACTCATCGAGTTTCACATAGAGATCGTTCCAGCCAAGGCGATCAAGGGACAGGCAGTAGCAGACTTTATGGCCGAAATCGCTCCACGAAGCACTGGACGGACGAAGGAGCAATGGTGGACGGCCCACGTCGATGGGTCGGCCAGCAAGACAGGGTGCGGCGCGGGGGTCGTGATAAAAACCCCAACAGGAGAGAAGATCGAATACTCGATTCACTTCGAGTTCCTGGCGACCAATAACGAGGCCGAATACGAAGCCCTCATGTCAGGAATCAGGCTGGATATAGCGCTCGGCGCAGCCAAGGTGCACTTTCACACAGACTCTCGGCTGGTGGCAAACTAAGTCAGAGGCGAGTTCGTGTCAAAAGAGG
This sequence comes from Zostera marina, assembly GCA_001185155.1. Taxonomy (NCBI): domain Eukaryota; kingdom Viridiplantae; phylum Streptophyta; class Magnoliopsida; order Alismatales; family Zosteraceae; genus Zostera; species Zostera marina. The sequence continues at coordinate 174,637 of LFYR01000958.1, read as the reverse complement.
ATTCGATGTCGTCCTACGTAGCCGAAAGCCGAACCGCCCTGGGACGGTTTGAGGAGTGGAAAATCACCCAAATTGGGAGGTGATAAGGGTGGTTCCCGATCAGTGCTCGGACGACGCTTCAAACAAACATTGGGTCAAAAACTTCGCCGGAAACAGCTCGGACACCTCAGTCGCTCAGGCTCACTCTGGCAGGGGTTCTCTCTCACTCGAATTAACCTAGCTGAATGAATGGGGGTGACCTTTATTTATAGGGTTCTTATGGGGGTAATCTGGTCATTAGGGTCGTAACCGCCTAACTGCCCAGGTCTGGTCATTAGGGTCGTAATCTGGTCATTATGGGGGTAATCGACTTTATGAGCTCGACTTCCTCATAAAGTCGACTGGGACCTCCCATCGCTTATACAGGTATTCACCATTCATTCCGGGCTATCTCTGGTGTCGTCATCAAGTCTCGGATACTGTATCACCAGGAGGGAGAGCAACGTGGAGACAGACACGCTAGCCAAGCTAGGGGCATCCCCTGGAAAAACAGAAGGAAGATGGATCCGCATCGAAAACCAAGAGCACTCGACGAAGTCCGAGGGAACAAGCACAGCGACGTACGGGATAATAACCTCAGGGGACTGGAGAATCCCCTTTATAAGGTTCATCGACTTAGGCGAGAAACCAGCGGACGCCATAGAGGTCAGAAAGCTGAGGAACCTGGAGGAATGGTTCGCGGTAGCTTAAAGCAAGCTGTACCTCCGATCTGTCGCAAAGGAAGCCTTGCTGCGACTATGCGTCTCCCGAGAGGACGAAAACCCATCGCGCGAAGCATCCACTACAAAAAAAAGTATGGGGCCCACCAGGGAGGACGGGCGTTAGAAAAACAAGTGGTCAGGCAAGACTACTACTGGCCCGAGACGGTTGTCCACCATGATGAAAGCAGTAACGATGCATGTCCCATTCGCACGATGGGGAATAGACATCGTGGGGTCGTTCCCGCCCGCATCAAGAGAAAAGAAGTTCATTTTCGTGGTAGTAGACTACTTCATGAAATGGATGGGCCGAGGCGGAGGCTACCAACATGATTACCGAGCAGAACGTCGTGAATTTCGTTTTTAGAAGCATCGTGTGCCGGTTCAAAATCCCGATCCAAATAATAACAGACAACGGGACACAATTCGCAGGGAAAAAGCTAAGAGACTTATGCGAGGACAGTAGAATCAAACTGAGCTTCGCCCCAATATACCACGTCCGCAAGCAAACAGGCAGGTGGAGGTGACGAATCGAATCATCGTCTCTATCCTAAAAAGGAAGGTGGGTGAGCACCCGAGCACTTGGGCGGACAAGATCCCTGAGACCATGTGGGCGTACTGCACGACCATCCGAACTCCCACGCGTCAAACGCTGTTCGCACTGGCATTCAGTATCGAGGCATGCAGTAGCACCCGCCGAATTTGTATGGTCTATCGTCAGGATCGAGCAGTCCCATACAGGAATGAATGACATGGCAATGCTCCTGACAAGCGAATATAGGAGGAGCGAAGAGAGGAAGCCACCCTCAGGGACCTCACGTACAAGCGAAGGGTAGCGAGGTACCACAACGAGAGGGTGGCCGAAAAGATCCTGGCATCGGGCGACCTGGTCTTGAGGAACGCCAAAGTAACGGGAGTGGACCAAACAAAGGGAAAACTGTCGGCAAGATGGGAGTGTCCATATGTGATCTTGGACGAGGTCCTTCCCGACATCTTCTGTCTCGGTTTCGAAGACGAGCAGGAGATAGAGAGAATATGACACGTCGACAAACGTTGAAGGCTAAGATATTCTTACAAGCATAGGGAAAGAAAGAGTGAGGAAGGGCCCGCCGTCCAAGCATCCGGAGGGCAGTTGGTCAAAAGACCAAGCGCGTGGCCCCCCGACATGTTTAGGCCGCTCGTAATAAAGAGGGGCCCGCCGTCAAAGGCGGGCGAATGCGCCCTAGGATGAGAGATCATGGGGGGACATCCGGCTAGCCCAGGCCGCCCCAAAATGAGTAATAGGTAAGAACGCGAAAGCGAAAAATTGCATGAAAATAACTAAGTGTTATCGAGTACAGGTATTTACAAAGAAGAAAAAAGCAAAGCTAGTCCAAAGAAGGCGGAGCAGTAAACTCGGGGAAGTCGGCCTCAAGATCCTCATCCTCGCCCTCACTCGCATCCATGGGAAGATGGTAATCTAGACCGCTCGTCTCGCGCCACTCAGCCCATTCCTTCTTGCTCCGGAGCACCATGATGTCCTCGAGGGGCGGATGAGCAAGAACGCACATGGCCCGTCCATGCACATAGCTTTTCCAGAAGCCAGCGCGTTTCAGAACTTTTCCCTCGGTTTGAAAATCTTCTTTCAGCTCAGCAAGGCGCGTTTCGAAACCAGGGACGAGCGAACCTAGGATTATTTCCTGGGCAGTGACTACGACAACGTCGGGCTCACCTTTGGAAGCATCCTCGGTCTCCGTGACCACCTTGACCACATGAAGTCGGTGCTCCTCGACAACATTGGAAGGTGTCCTCCATGCCACCAGCTAATCCCGCTCCTTGACAATTGTCGTGAGGTCGCTCGTCAATCGGCCGACTTGATTCCACAGCTTCGCCTGCTCATCAGCATGGTCCTTACCCCACTGTAGGCGGATCCTCGAAAGAGCGGAAAGTTGGAGTACCTGATGATAGTGTAGAACAAAATTGTCGATATAAGATTATATTTTAATCATGTTAATTAATTAACCATAATTACACTATTAATCTAAAGGTTGAAATTAGTCAAGATTAGACCTAGCTCAAAATTAATCAATAAATTAACTAAGTCAAAGGTCTAAATCAAAGTCAAGATTTAAATTGGTACAATTGCATAAAATACCTTGAATATAATAATTATTGTTATTTTCTCTAACACTTTATTTAAGGTATGGTGATACAGTATCCCGAACACCGGTCACAACCTACCAGCAACTAGAAATCCGGATAGCTTAAGATGAGTTAAGGTACCTATTCTAGGGTTGGAGAGGTCCCAAGTTGAATCCTAGGAAGATCGACTTTCCTGAGGATCGACTTCTGAATAAAGTTGATCACCAGGAAAGTCGATCTTGGGCCCCGATCTGATCAGTTAGGTAGTTAGGCCGTTACTGCCCAAATGACCAGATTACCCCCATAAGAACCCCTATAAATAGGAGGCATCCCCCACTCGTTAAAGGCAGGTCATTTGGAGTGGAAGAAGTCCTAGCGAAGCAGAGTTCTGCGCACTTGAGTTCCGATCCGGTTTCCCGCGGAGTTCCCCGCTTGGCGCTTGCTTGCGCGTCTTGGAGTACTGGTCGGGTTTCACCCCCATCAGTTGGCGCCGTCTGTGATTCAAAGATACTTACGACAAAAGCTCCTCGACTTTTTCGAAAAAAGGGATCGACTTTTTTCCAAGTCGCCAGCTAGGGAATCTTGCGAGGAAATCAGCCAGCAAGGGATCGACTTTCCAGAAGATCGACTTTTTTCTTCCAAGAGAAAAAGTCGATTCCTCAAGGAGCTACGCTTTCAGGCTACGACTTTCAAGGAATTCTCCAAGTGCACAAGGGAACGACTTTTTTGAAGATTGACTTTCTCCAAGCAAAAAGTCGAACACTTTCAGGGAATTTCCCCAAAAAAGTCGAACACTCCAGGATGGTGGTAACACGAAGTACTTCCCAAGGAGGAGCAAATTCTCAGGAGGCACCAGAGCAACAGCCTGGCAACTCAAAAATTAAAAGGCCAGTGGGTCGACCGCCCAAGGGCAACAAAAATAAAAGGACTCCCACAGGACCTGAGGCTGAACCCGAGGGTGAGCCCGAGCAAACTCCCCAAGTGTCAGCAGGAGGGGAGAATTTGAACATCACGGTACAGGCAATAGCTGAGGCCATCCGACTCCTTGCTGAAAAGGAGAAACCTTCGGAAGAACCACCTCAGAAGGAAAAACCTGCGAGCAGCAAGGAACCAAGGGCTACAGCATCAGAAACCACTCACGGGTTCATAAAGATGCCCATAGAGGAGCTGGAGAAGATGAAAGAAACCATAGCGAAAATGAGAGAGAAAATAAAGAATATTGAAAAATCCAAAGCATCAATGTTCCATTCAAAAGCTCAAACCTCAAAGCAGGCTAAGGCACAACAGGAGGTGTCAAGCCATAAGGCAGCACACTCCAGCGCGCTGCCACCCCGCAAACCAGAGGAGCAACCTAAACCTCCTCCTAAAAAACCCGTATATGAAGAAAGCACGGGAGACACAGAAGGAGAAGGAGAGGCGAAGTCCCGAACTGGCTAGTGGGTATGGATGCCCTGCATAAATCGGTGATGGTAAAACCGCACCTCTGAAGTTTAGGCTACCCAGGCTACAGATCTATGATGGAAAGATGGACCCAGTAGACCACATAAATATGTTCGTAGGGGCAATGCAATGGGCCACAGCGAGAGATGACATCCTATGCATAGCATTCTTAGGAACACTGAAAGGGCCTACGTACAGATGGTTCGTCGAACTGCAGCCAGGGAGCATAACAAGTTTTGAGGACTTTAAAAGAAGTTCATTGCCCAGCATTGTGGAAACACAAGGGTTAGAAAGGGCACGGAATCACTATTTGCAATCAAACAGAATGGAGATACGCTCCGGAGTTACACAACTAAATTCACGGAAGTCATGCAAAAGATTTCCGATCTGAACACAACAATTGCAATTTGCGCATACTCAAAGGGGCTAGACATGAACACACCATTAGCAATAAAGCTAAATGTCAGTAATGTAAAATGCATGGAAGATCTGCTAACAAAGGCCCAGAAATACATAAATTCTGAAGAGTATGAGAAAGAAAAAGAAAAAGAAAGAAGTGTCATAAGCATCAAAAAAACATATGAAGCACCAAAAAAGAAATTTCAGAAATTTAAAAAAGGAGAACCATCTTGGAGACCAAAACACGATGGAAAGGTCTACCAGACATCTGAGAAGTTTGGGAAATCATGGTATCCAAAGTATAAAGACTTGGGATTCACGGTTTTCAGCACTCCAAAAGAGGAAATCTACAACAGAGAAAAAGGAAGAATAAGGTTTCCTCAACCAGAAGAGTTAAACCCTGCAACAAAAGAGGCCCGAACAAGGAGGAACAGGTATTGCAAGTTCCACAAGGACAATGGGCACAACACAGAAAACTGTAGGGAGCTAAGCACCTTCCTAGACACACAAGTAAAGGAAGGAAAGCTGAAGCAATATATAAATAAAATAGAGAGAGGGCGACAAGGCTGCAAGGACCCAAAGAATAAGGGTAAGCGCCAACGCTCAAGAAGTCCTGACTCAGACACTGACCACAAAAGAAGAGTAATAAATTTAATCTTCGGGGGAGGATCGGTAGGAGAAAGCAGAAGTTACTCGCGAAAGGTAATGCAGACTACCACTGTACCAAAATCTAAGAAAAGATCGTACCCAAACGAGGAAATAAGCTTCTCTGAGGAAGATCTGGACAACGTGGTCAGCCCGCATGAAGATCCGCTAGTAATACAGGTGGACATCGGGGATGATTTAAGTTTAAGTAAAGTAATGGTGGACAATGGCAGCTCGGTAGACATACTATACCTAGCCGCATTCGAAAAAATAGGCTACAAAGTGGACCAACTAACCCCGGCCAAGGAAGCCATTTATGGGTTCACAAACACAAAGGCCCCAGTAGTAGGAGCCATTGATCTACAGATATCCCTTGGAAAAAGAAACGGAAGAGTCTCACGCACGGCACACTTCATCGTGGTCAACATAGATTCTCCGTTCAATGGGATCCTGGGCAGACCAAGCATTCACGGTTTCAAGGCAATACCGTCATCTTACCACCAATGCTTCAGGTACCCAGGAAAAGATGGAAAAATGACAACAGTTTTTGGAGTACAGAAAGACTCCAGAAACTCATACATGAAGGCAACTAAAATGGCCAAACCAATAACCCTGTACATCCAGGAAAGAGAGGAGGAAGAAGACATAACCTCAACCAATCAAGTTGAGAAAGTCAAACTCTCAAAGGGAGGAATCTTGATAGGCACATCTATATCCTCCGAATTGAAAAAATCACTACTGCATTTGTTAGACGTTGAGCGGAGGAGCAGCCATGGAAAACCTAAGGAGAGCAACCGGGAAAGGGAGAGCGAGAGAAAGAAAAAAGAGGGTGAAGGGAAATGGAGAAAAGAAGCTGAGGGGGGATATATATATATAAAGCAGAAGGGGCACAAAAGACGAAGCGTCGCGGGTACCTGGGAAGGCCGACAAGGCACGGGCCGAGGCCACGGCCCAGGACCACGTCGGGAGGCCCATAACCCAAAACGTCAGGAAACAGGGCAAACGAAGGCAAACAACGAGAGCGGCGAGGACGGGAGGCCACTTCGGGCGCGAAACCTAATAGTCTAGAAAGTCGGGCGTTAGGGCACGCGGCAAGACCAAGCGCGCGGGGGTTTCAGACAAGGAGACCAAGAGGTAGTCGAAACCGGGGCGCACGCCGAGCGGAGGAACCCACGGCCACGTCGAACGTGATCGAGTAGCGAGCGGGAGAATCCAAAATGAAGTCGAGAAAACGACGGGCGAAGAATACCAACATAGGGGGAGGCGCAACAAAATAACGGGCGAAGTCCGTAGGGAGCGTCAGAGGTTCAAAAGACGAGCGAAGTTCGAGAAGGACCCGGGCCACGTCAATAACGAGTGTCGAAAGGCAAAAAACTGCACGAACACACATACAAAAAGAGAGTCGATTCAAATTACCAATATATCCAAAACACAAGTTACAAGCCCCAGCAACGGGCGAAAGTTACAACGAAAGCTACAAGTGCGGACTACAAGTGGGTGAAAGTAGTAGAGGAAAGAAGAGGCATTCCGGGCGGCCCGAGGGATCACGACACCACATCAACAGATTATGAGGAAGAAACGAATCTCGAACCACACTCTCGCAGAGGCCTGGGAACGGGCGAAAAGCCGCTCGATGGCGACCCCATCGGCCGAAGAGGCCTGAGAATGGGCGATGACCCCCTAGAGGCGGACCTAACAACTCGATTTCGGAGACCCCGACAGGAAATGACACAAGTCAATAGCCGGAAGGGACGAAGACACATGGAAGCCACGATGGCCATTCGACCAGAGCGGCGGCAGGCATGACGTCACTACAAGAAATAATACCTTGTATGGCGGTCTTTAGATGGCAGATTTTCGCCATCTAAAGTGATCGTCGGCGGAAATCCGTCATCTAAAGAACGCCATCTTGGACACCTCCATTAAAACCTCATATATAATCGTCATCTATTATCCATCCCCATTTCTCACCAAAAATTGTATAGATGGCGGAAATCCGCCATCTAAAGTACATCAGGCGGTTCCCTAAGTTTATAGATGGCGGATATCCGCTATCTATTCGTGGGAGAGGGCGATTATGCCCATATTTTAGATGGCGGATTTCCGCCATCTAAACCTTAGTAGAAGAGTATAGATGGCGGAAATCCGTCATACAATGTTAATTTAATTTTTTTTTTTTAACTGGATTTTATATTTTGCGTTCGAATAGTTGTTTTTTGAAATAGAAATCGATATTTGAGAAAACGATTTTGAAATTGAAATTGAAATCGATGTTTTTTATTAAAAAAAAATTAAATTACAGAATCGTTAAACATTCGAAGTTTAAAGAAGCAAATATAAAAATAGTTTAATCAACACTCGTCTGAAATCGAGTCTTCTGAATCAGAAGCAGAAATATCTGATTCGAATGCAGACGGTATGGTGGACTTTGAAATGGAAGCCATGTGTGTCATGTCGAATCCGGAAGTCATCAAAGTCTTATTAAGTTTCTTCATATAAGATTTCATTGCATTGAACTTCTTCTTGTATTTGGAGACGTCTTTCTGACTCTCGTTACACTTGTTCTGAAAATGAAAACAAAAATGAGTTCGATAATCAACAAAATTATTGAAATATATTTAAAATACCTCAATTTTTTTGAATTTTTCCGACCAAACTGCATCTGGTGTTGCATCAGTAGTCGTGTTTCCGGAGATCGGCTCTTTTCCTTTCCAATTTGGAGAAGCCCATCTTTCGTTCGTTGTGCTCACCATACTGACAGCTTCTTCAATTCCTATAATTCTATTCTTTTTATTTTTTTCGAAAGTCTTGTTGACCGTCGCTTCGATAAATTGCTGCATTATAAAAAGTAAATGAATAAGAAATGCGAAATATGTTTAAAATAATCAATGGAACTTACAAATAAAGTCATTGCTTCAGATTCAGCCCACGATTTTGCCTCTTGACTTTTGATAAATTCCGTGACTTCAAGCTGAAGGAATAACAAAATCAAACAATGATAATAGAAATTATAAAATATAAATAATTTTAAAAAAAGACTTACAATTTTATCGCTTCCCTTATATGTCATTTGTAAAGTCTCTGACCAAACTTCGACTTCACTCCTTCCTTGTTGCATCTATATTCACATAATTCATTAATATATAAAAAAATTATATATAAATTATAAATAATTTACCAATTAATGACGTCGTTGCGCTAATCCTTTTGAACCAGCGTGATGTGTCATTTGATTCGTTCGGTTCGCGATATTTATCTCGAAAATTTGCTGAAATTATAAAAAATAATAAGTTTCTAAATTTATTAATATAATAAATAAATATATATATATACATATACGTACCTTTCCTTTTTCAGATCGATACTGTCTCAATTTATTCAGAAATTGAGGTTTGCCGACATACGGTGGAAGAGTCGCTAAAATATCTTCTTCTCTCATATCAGGATCAGAGCCATAAGTTTTAACCAAAGAATTATGGTTGCTCCTCCAGAGTTTGTTCAACCTACCATTGATATAAGTTTGTGCAGCTTTGTTTCCACTTAAATCATATTCATCCTACATATTCAAAACTTATAAGTTTTGAAAAATTAATAAATATTATAAAAAATATATATACTTACAGTTAATATTTTTAACGCGTCCTGAAAATTTTGTTGTGGTTGATGACGCCACTCAATGTCGTATGGGAAGAGAGTATGATCTTTTGCTAAAAAAGTCATTCTTGTGGTTAATTTCTTCGCCATTTCATCCGTCGCTTGGTTCGTGTTGTCAAACATGACCTTCCATTTCGTACCTTTTTCTGGATGGTTATGGGGGTGGTCTTTTGTGTGACCATGACCCTACTTCTTTGGAGGCACATTCGATGTGGATGACCTCGCATCTAATTAATTTACATACTTAAAAATTAATATTTAATAAAAATCATGATAATATTTAAAATATGAATAATAAACTGACCACTTTAACTGGACTCATCTATTGAGCGACGGAATGTAACCATCATCAGTGTCATGAATGGTGTGATAACACCGATCAGAACGAAAAAAAGTAAACATAATCTGAAATATTTAAATTTTAAAATAAAATTAGTTAATTTAAATACATAGCCAGACACCTGTATATGGGGTCTTAGTCTGATACAACAACCAAACATTTTTCCTATTGTAATTTACATTCTTTATTATTAAACACAACAAATCTTCGAAGTCGTCGTGAGAAGAGTTGTATTCGATTTTGAATAAATGTGTGCCACCGATTTTTGTATAATTGAGGCCCAGGTCATGAACCACCGATTTCGCATGGTACATGGTTTTCGGAATGGTCGACTCCCCATTTGGAATAGCACGACGCATGATGGATAATAATTTCTGAAAACTTTTATCACTCCAATGATTGTCGCATTTCAACTGATACAATTCCAAGATAAAAGATAGTTTGGAAAACTCTGTGCAACCTGGATATAACTGTTCTTCACCTTTTTTTAGACGGCGTAAGAACGAATCGTCATATCTGTGCTCTGGATCTTCGTCGACTTGATCTTCGTCGACTGGATCTACATCGACTGGTTCTTCATGGACATGCTCGTATTCTAGAGATTCTGTTTCGAGAAATTCTTCATCGACTGTATTCTCAACTACATGTTCTCCATAAACCGCACGAACCAATCCAATCATATCGTTACCAGTTTCCGGCACTGTCTCTTTTCGTTTCACTTTTTTTTCACCATATCTACTCGGTAACTCTCCGTGATGCGTCCAAACGTCGTAATGTTTCAACCAACCATTTATGAAAATATGTTTCCTCATCTCCTTTATAAGAATCACTTCACTATTCGTGCAGGACGAGCATGGAAAAGGTAAATAACTTTCTGGGTGAGTCGAATTCGAAATTACGAAATTAGTGAAAGCTGTTAACCCTTCACCGTATTCTTTCGAAAATCGATCTAAACTCATCCAAGCTTTATTGGGTACTTTCATGATGTTCGACATTATCCTAAAAAATTAAATTTTTATCGAATTATAATTAATTAGATAACACTTAATTGACTATTACAATATTAATTATAGTTCGATTAATATTAAGTTCAATTTTTTTTAGAAAATTTACCTAATTAAAGGTCTAATTGACTATTCCGAATCTATTTCATAAACGACTTTCTTCGGAGTTGCTGGTTGCAGAACTGGAGGGGCCGGTGATGGACGAACAGGTGCCGGCGGTGCGGGAGGGGCCGGTGCTGGATGAACCGGGAGATAAAACCGGAAAGCATCTTGGGGATTGGGTGGTAGAGCCCTCTTACGAAGTAATTGCTTCACTCTACGTGGCATTCTTAAAATCTAAAAAAAATTATAAATAAAAATATTAATTAATTTAATATTTTTTAAACAAATAATTAATTAATTAATCATTTCATGGCAAATTAATGATTATTATTTCAATTTAAAATCATTAAATTTAATAATTATTCATTATGATTTCTATAATTTCATGCAAATTAATCATTATTATTTCAATTTAATAATTACTAATTAATTAACAAATTTTTAATTTCATTCAAATTAATCATTATTATTTCAAATTAAAATTGTCATTCAATTTAATAATTGTTAATTAACTAATTTATAATTTCATGCAAATTAATTAATTAAATTGTTTTTACATTAATTAAATTGTTTTAAAATAAAATGATAAAATATTTCATTATTAACATTCGAATCATTTCATGCAAATTTATTAATTAATATTCAATTTAATAATTCAATTGTTAATTTCATGCCAAATAATAATTTAATATACTAATTGTTATTTCAATTGAGAATTAAAATGATAATTTAATCATATAATTTTACAATATATTTAATAACTTCGAAATTTAGTTGACTAAATAAATATATTTAATTTTTTACCGCAAATTAGCTTTTACTTCAATCCAAAACTTACGAAATCTCGATTTTAGAAAACCTATAACAAGTCAAATACACAATAATTAATTAACATAATTTTTAAATTATTTAAAAACATAAAATAATTAATTATTCCAAATATTTATTTACTTATTTAAAAACAACAAATAATTCATTATTTATTTAATTTATTAGAAAACATAAAATTAAATAATTAATTAACAAATTATTTAAAGTTATTAAAAACAATTATTTAAATTCTTAATTAAATAGTTATTTAAATTATATAAACCAATTTTTTAAATAATTGGGAGATTTAAAAATTTTAACTACTTTTTGCTTCAAATTTTTTTTTAAACTAGTTAGTAAATTATTTAAAAACATTTAAAAGTATTAAATAATTAATTGATTAATTTAAAACATGAAAAACATTAATTATTTAACTATTTAAAAACATTATATAATTTAATTATTTAAAAACAGTATTTTAATTATTTTAATAACTAATTATTTTAATTTTAAAATATTAAGAAACAGTAATTAAATAATTAATTAGTTATTTATATTATGTACAAATAGTAATATTAAATGATTATTTAGAAATTAAACAACAATTGACAAAATATTAGCAAGATTTTTAATTAACATATCATATTAGTAAGATTTTTTAATTAACGAATCATTCCAACATAAATCATAAACATACCATAAATTAACAAACATAAATCATTCCAGCATAATAAGTATTTCATTTCCTAAACTAAATATAAACATTGCATTACAAAATCGAAATAAACTATAAAAAAATTAAAACCAAATAAGCATTACATTTCATAAACATAAACATTGTATTGTCGATTTACTTGTTTTTAATAAACTATACATTCCAACAACGTTGCAATTGCCTTCTTTTTTAAACACCTCTATAAATTCCAGCAACATTGCATTGAAATAAACACCTCTATAAATGAACAAAGAAAACATATTCATCCCATTCATAATAAAGATATTCATCCCATCCTCTATAGATGAATAAAGATAACCCTAACCCAAAATCCATCACTACTATAACACCCAATATATATACAAAATATTTTTCATCAAACATAAACCTTTATGAAAACAGTAGATGAACAATCATCAAACATAAACCTTCATCAAACATCAATAGAAAAGATGAACAATCATGAAAACTAAAGATCAAACTATATACTAATTAAACAAACTAAAACAGTAGATGAATTAACAAAAAATCAAATAACAAAACCCTAAAGATCGAATTTTAAGATGAAGATTTAGGATTTAACTAATAGAAGAAAAAAAATTGAAAAAAAAACTATAACCAAAACATTAGATAACTAATAAATTAGTGAAAACCTACCGGCAGGAGAGATCGAAGACCGGCGGGAGGGAAGGCCAACAGTGAGCAGGACGGCGACGGCGATGGAGGCAGCACGGCGGCAGCAAGGAGGCAGCGGCGAGAGAGAACAGACGCGTTCTCTGTCTGCGATTTGGGGTTTTATTAAACCCCAAAACTTACATGAAGGATTTCCGCCATGTAAGTACACTTAAGTTTCGACGTCGTCAATTTAATCGGGTAACCAGGTTGGCAATTGGGGGGGAATCGAAATTTTGGCCGGGAGTTTTTAGATGGCGGATTTTCGCCATCTAAACACCGCCATCGAAAATAATTTCAAACCGCCGTCGAGCCAAAACTTTCCTCGGCGGACGCAAAGAATAGATGGCGGACATCCGCCATCAAAACTACTAAATTATTTACGGCGAAAATCCGCCATCTAAAGTCCGTCATACAAGGTCCTTTTTTTTGTAGTGCGTGCAGAAAGAAGCAGAAGCTCGACATAACAGCGGTAGCAGAACAACACCAAGAACTTCGACAGGAACGAGAGCGTCGGATCGGCGGAGCTGGGCGAGCCGGCGATGGACATCTATTAGGACGGAGTTGGGTCGCTGGCTCTCCGACACGGCGACACTATGGAAGTCACCAACCGAAAGGAGTAAGCACTCCGTCCACGCGGCATGCTGGAGTTTCACCTCGCGGACGAACTCCTCAAGAATGTTTTGAGCACTCATCGGAAAGGAAGGGTGAATTGAAGAGAACAGACCACAAAGACATTATTTATAGAAGAAAAAAAGAGGAAGGGCCAAGAAGCGTGGACATCGAAACGTCTTAAAGACGGTTGGTTGGAAAAGAGGGGGCAATCAGATCGGGCAGTGCCTCACCGCCCCCATCCCCCGGCCCGGGGGGAGTACTGTTGGTACAACTATCCGTGGACCGAACCCGCCCGTCCCCGAGCCCAGCCGCGCGCGTGAATCACTACAAGATTCCTGTGTTTCAGCGACGATCAAAAATCGTCGTTGAAAGTCAAAAATCGTCGCTAAAGCTTCACTGTAGGTCGCCTCGCTAAAAAATTAGCGATGATGTTTGATATCGTCGCTAATTATCAGCGACGATGTAATCCCACGCGCGTCAAAAAATAGCATCATCGTTGAATCGTCGCTAATATTTGAAAAACATCATCGCTATATCGTCGCTAAATCATCGTTTTCAATAAATTTTAATATTTTATGTCTCAACTTATCGTCGTTTTTGTTAACTTTTAATATTCCCTGTCTCAACTTATCGTCGCTAAAATAGAATACAATAAAAAAATGTTTTATTTATATAGGTGCTCATTTAGAACTTTACCATTTAATCACACCTATAAATACAATTCAATACCTGCAAATACAATTCAACTCAATTCACACCAATCACATGCATCCAATCGATTGCACCAATCACATACATTCAATCACACAAATCTCACATATTGAATCACAAATTAGATTAAAAAAAAAAAAATAGAGTTAAGTATTTTACAATCACACACATTGATGTTATAATAGAGATTACAATTACACTCTCCATTGTCCCTTGGAAGAGGAAAATATGTCTAGAGCACACCAGGGTTTTTACACTCTCCATTGTCCAAGGCCCACTACGTAAGGACGATGAGACATAAATCATTTTAGGAAATATCGAGTCAGCTCCCAAAGGTTGTTGAAAGCCTAAATGATCGTAAGATCAGTTAACTGAATCAATGCAGAGGGCGGTGAGGTGGATCATATGTGATTACATCTTTTTTTTTTTTTTTGAAATTTATATATTATGTGTTAATTTAAAAAAAGAGAGGTAATTGAGCATGGTTGTTGGCTTTCAAGAATCATGTCACATCAATAAATTTTCTAATGCTTTAAAATTTAATAAAATATGTTTTTACTTTTTTTAAAAAATTTCATGATTGTGCATTAATGGATAGAAATAATAAAATTAAACAACTAATTTATCCTCTTGAGAAAAACAATATTAGGGTGATCAATTGATCATGTCTCCTGGAAACTAAAAATAGGTAAAAATAATCAATTGTAGGAAAAAAAATACTATAGCACTTAACCAATCTTCTCCTCTCCCTTGCTTTCTCAGTTGTTTTATATCTATCTTTTGAACTACTAAAGGTTGTATTGATTTTTTTTTTTTGATGATTTTAGATCTGAACTTCATTTTTAAAAATCATTTTTTAATGGACCTAACAGTTGGCTACTACCTACTCGACTGAAATAGAAATCATCTCATGAATTCATGATTAATATAAACAAAAAGAAAGAAACTTTTATAAATAAGCAGAAATTTCTTACCCCACTAGTTTGACTTCATATTATAGTAGGTCTATAAAAGTAAAGGACTAAAACTAAAAGTTCAATAGGAATTTAATTCATTCATGACTTTGGGATAAAAACTTAACAACCAACTAGAACAAATCTAAGGTAAAACTCTGCAAAAAAAAGATGTCTAAGGAGTAAACTGTGCATAACTAAACTATTAATTACTCAATACTCATAAATGATCTGAAGAAAGAAACTAAGAAGGGAGGGAGATTTTTTTTATAGTTCATCATTCATTCTGAATTAAACTCATTGTTAGTGATTTGATTGATCCTAATGACTGCAAGATGAAGAACAATTCAAAATTCAAAATTTGATACAGAAAAGATCAGCATGACATTGATTGAACCCCCCAATATATATAATAAGGGAGGAAGAGGATATTAATAATAATAATAATTTCAAAACATACGTAATTAATAAATAAACAAAAAACAAATCAGTTTGAAATCCAGATCTACAAGTATCTGCCTATACCGATACATCCCCCTCCCCCAACCCTCTTGATGTCCATCATGGATCCCTAAATCAATTAAACAAAAGTCGAATCAAGCGATAAAACTCCAAGATTAGCTAACACAGATCCCGTTGCATACTTCCACAACGACAATTATCAGTACCTTCATCGTCATCCTATTTAGGGACTTCCATTGGCGGCGGATCGGTAGCGGTAGAGCTTCCCAAAGACGTGGAGCGCAGTGACGAACCCGATGAAGCAAAGGCTCATAACAAGGACGACCGTCGGTGACATCTTCAGTCCGGGGGCGTCATCGGTGTAGAAACTCAACACGTTGCTCGATCCACCTCCAAATCCACTCGATCCACCTCCCCCGCCGCCACCGCCACCTCCTACCCTACGACGCCGGAGTCCTGCCGTTGCAGCCGCACTTCCCCTTGGCGCGGCTCCGGCGGGCCGTGAGGTGGAAGATGAAGCCTGCGATTGCGAACCGCCTTTTGCCATGGTGCGATATTTTTTGGGAGATCGACAGAGAAGGAGACGGAGAAAACAAGAAATTAGACGACAGATCAGAAAAAGAAAGAGAAAAAGAACATGATCTGCTATTTATGAACTCCGATGGAAATACTTTCACTTCACCACCAGTCATTTTCAGAAATTACTATCCGGTCCAATTCAGAAACTTTTGAGAAAATTGCAATATGGTCCAGAATTTCCAGAATAGTATCTGTCCGGTCGTGGTTCATGTCATGGGAAGTAAACACATGAACTCTGTTCCTCATTTCAATCCAACTACACCCAGGAATCTTTCGGATTCCTCTTTCCCTCATCGTCTTTCGAATCTCGGCCACGCAATCTGAATTCCCACAATACGAATGGATGTTGGCGAGGAGCGTGTAGCTTCCAGAATCATCGGAATTCGTTCGAAGCAGATTACGGATGGCGTGCTCTGCGGTTTCTGTTTGCCCGTGAATTCTCGAAGCACTGAGGAGAGCCCCCCAAACCGCGGCGCTCGGTGGAAATGGCATTTCTGCTATCAATTCTTTCGCTTCGTCCAACTGCCCGGCACGGCCGAGAAGATCAACCATACAGGCAAAATGTTCGATGTTGGGTCTGATGTTGTGAACTCTATTCATTGAATTGAAGTAAAACCTGCCTTCTTCGACTAATCCAGCATAACTACATCCGGATAAAACTGCGATGAAAGTGATATGATCTGGTCGGTGTTCACTAAGCATTGTCTCAAACACTTCTAAGGCTTTACTTCCGAGGCCGTTTTGGGCATATCCAGAGATGATGGAGTTCCAAGAGACTAAATCTTTGTTGACAATGGACTTGAAGGCTAGATCTGCTTCGCCGACTTTACCACATTTTGAGTACATTGTCACTATGCCGTTCCGAACAGAGGTGTCGGATTCGAATCCTGTTTTGGTTGATAGCGGAATTATTTGCTCACCAAGCTGTAAAGAACCAGAGTCGGCACAAGCGCTGAGAAGAGTCACAAAAGTGACCCAATCCGGCTTTACTTTCCCATCTCTATGCATAGAAATGAACAATTTGATCCCATCCTCCTGATAGCCGAGCTGGATATGGCCGGCCAACATCGAATTCCATGTCACCAAGTTCCTCTCGGGCGTCTTGTTAAAGTATGACACCGCACTGGAAATATCACCAGCTTGAGAATACAAAGTCACCATGCTAGTCCACGAGATTACGTCTCGATCTGTCATTGAATCAAATATGTAACCTGCAGTCGTGATACTTCCATGCTTTGCATAGCTTGTAAGAAGAGCATTTGATACAGGGATGTAGAAATCCAGGCTGAGTTTCATAGATAGACAGTGGAGCGTTGTCAGATGACGGAGATCTTCGCAGGTGGCGAGAACGGTAGCAAGTGTGAATTGATCCAGTTCCACTCCATCTCTTCTCATCTGATTGAACAATGAAAAGGATTCTGTAATGAAACCAAGCTGAGAAGATCCTGCAATGATCGAAGTCCACGAGACAGTGTTCTGGCATGGCAATCCGTCGAACACGCGCTTCGCAATTCTCAAACATTTATGTTTGGCGTACATGTCGATCAAGGCACTGCCGATATACACGTCAAGGGTATCAGTGAGGCGTTTTAATATCCGGGCATGGAGATGCCGGCCCCAATTCAACTCGGAAGAGGCAGCCAAAGCACTTAAAATGGTGGTGTATGTCACAGAATCTGGTTCAAATCCATGACTGTCCATCTGCAAAAGCATAGGAAGGGTTCTTTTACCATGACCATGTTGCGATAATATCGAAAGTATTGTATTCCACGACACAATGTCTCGTTCTGGCATTTCATCAAACACCTTAACAGCCTGTTCCACACCACGCCCTGATTTCGAATACCCAATGATCATAGCGTTCCAACACAACAAATCAGGTGTTTTCATCTGTGAGAAATGTCCAGCAGCAAGGTTCATCTTCCCGCATTTAATGAACATGTCAAGAATGGAGATCCCCACATGTGGGTCAATCAGAAAACACAGTTTTACACTAGAACAATAAAGCTGTTTACTCAATTGGCCATCACCGATACCACCGCAAGCTTTCAACGCTGCCGACATCGAAAACTGATTCGGCCGACATAGAGAATCATTTGCCATCATCGAAGAAAACAAAATCAATGCATCCCTGAATAAACCCTTCTGGACATACCCAGACATCATGGCATTCCACGAAACACAGTCCCTTAAAACCATTTCGTCAAACAGCTTCCTGGCATCATCTAGCCACCCTCCGTTGCAGAGTCCAGTGATGAGAGTGTTTCTGGAGAACACATTGGGGGACACTATTCGTTGGAAAACAAGAAGAGAATCGTTTATACATCCGAGATTAGAGTACGTGGTCATGAGGTGGTTTTGGAGGAATGTTGAAGATAAGCATAGACCCATGGTGACCAAATGGGCATGGATGGTTCGTGCTTCTGTGATGTTCCCATTGTTGGCGCAGGTCTTCATGGCTTCGGAGAACCTCCGGGAGATATCCATGTATGAAGAATTCTCCGTCGTGTAGAACCGCCATCGCCATGGGTTCAGTTTCGACTGAAGGCGTTCAAACCAAATCATTGAAAAAGTAAGAGTGGAGTCCAAAACTTAATATGTGAAAAGAAATGGAGTTTTTTCTAAATTTCTGCAAAGATAAAAAAAAAGGATTAATATCGAATTAGAAGAAACTTTATACCTAAAAGTTGAAATATCCCAACAAGTCAATCTTTCTCAATTGCCTACCGCTTTAATTTCTTCTTCCACATCGTCGTCGCCGGTCCGACGAGAAAAGAAGAATTGAATCTGCCGTCATGAACTCCGTTCGCGTAGAATTTTTAGTTCTTCTTCTTCTTATTATATTTTCGTTCTTCCTTCAGACGAGGTCAGAGATCATCACGCTTACGTCGGAGACTTTCTCCGATAAGGTACTGTAACTAACGAATACAAACTCCCTAAATATTAGGATCGTACTTGATTACCATTGATCTGGAACTGAATTGAGTGTATGATTATTTAGATGTAATAAAATCTTGTTGTTGATTTTTAATTCGGTTCTTCTTTTTCAATTAGGTCGATTTTGGGGGATTTTCTAATTCTCTTACTCACCATTCGTATTCTGTTTGTGGAATAATTAGGTAAAGGAGAAGGATACAGTATGGTTCGTCAAGTTTTGTGTTCCATGGTGTAAGCACTGGTATGTGTCATGTGTGGAATTCTGATCTAGAAATATCATTCTTTATACAAGAATTTCGGTGGTTTCTCTGTGACTCTCTAAATGGGGTTGCTTTTAATGTATTTTCAGTAAGAATCTGGGAATGCTATGGGAAGATCTTGCTGTTGTTATGGAAGGAAATGATGAAATTGAAGTAGGGGAAGTCGATTGCACTTTAGAAAAAACTGTATGCACTAAAGTTGACATTCATACGTACCCTACATTTATGGTCTTCTATGATGGAGAAGAATTTGCAAAATACAAAGGTAAGCATTCAGTCGATTTTCGTTTCTTTTAACTCATAATTTTATTAAGGTAATTTGCATATTGGATTGTTTTACATATGGCGTATACGATCTTTATTGTCTTGATGAATTATAGTTTAAACCTTGAAATTTTAAATGCATGCCAAATTTTTATTGGCCCAGTCAGTTGATTTTTTACTTGCTTATGTTAAAATAGTTAGTTGATTTATTTGTCTTGGATTAGTTATTAGTTCGTGTCTCTTTTCTATCTAAGCTTGTGCATATGATATCAATTGCTAGTTTCTCCCCACTTTCATTGCCTGAAATCTGGAACACTACTTTGAAATTTCAAATATTCAACCATAGGAATAATAAAATATACGATATAATTTTTCTAGCTTTTACTTCCATCACTAATGAAAATCTGGCATGCATTGAAAATTTGAAAGTTTAAATAATGAGACTTCTTTTACTTCATGATTTTATCAAGGCAATTGGTTAGTTACTCAGTTCTACATATAATATGTGTGATACTATGATCTCTATTTACGTGTTTGATTTTTTCCCCTTCCATGCATCATTTGCCGCAATGAATGTTACGACTTTCAATTTTTGTGTCTTTTATCTATTAGGTTCGTCAAGCATGTGCTTCTATAATCTTTATTTCTTTTTTTTGCAAGAAATAAATATTTCTCATTAATAATAATGAAGGATAGTACCTTGTAAATACAAGTTGAAAAGAAATAAAATGTGGTAGATGGTAGAGTAGTTTCCCACTTCCATCGACAATCTCCTATACAGCTTGCATTCTTAGTGATCAAGTAACTAATACTCTAATAGCTAAAGCCTCAGTAGGTTTGTCTCCCATACTTTCATAGTAGTACTCTCCATTTGTGAACCACGGTCCTTCTTAAAGTAATCTAATCCATAAAAAAGACCGGAGTTCCTAATAATGTCCAGAAAGAGAGTCTCTGGAGACCTAAGAGTATGTTGACGTAGCCTTCTATTCCTTTCGGACCAGATGTGTAAATTAAGCCCCCCAGTCGTGTTCTAATAAAAGCCCCAAGGAGGTGATTGATGTGTCAATTTTTGGCAAGCTTCTTTTACATCCCTTATACTGAACTTAAAGTGTTGGTGTTGGACTGTTTGAAATTTTCCAAAGAGCCTGATTCAGATATTCTGTGTAATCACAATTAAAAAAACCGGTGAATGATAGCCTCATCCTCCTGTCCACAGAGGAGGCATGTCGTCTGGATTGGGACCCCCCATGCATGGACCACGTCAGAATCCTCCCAGCTTTTAGTAAAGTCCCTTTCGGATGGAGAGTGTATAGCAGTAGGCGTTCTCCTGATGTCTTCATCATCCGGTTCCATTGAGTCATTATCCACTAGTGAGGATCACCTGTTAACATAGTTTCAAATTAAAAAAAGCGCTTCTAATTTCCAGGGAGAGCTTTAGCGGGCTTAAAGCGAAATAAGCGATAATGGCATAATTGTAAATAAATGATTTTTTTTTAAATTGCATATATACCCCTGTTTATACATATATATATATTTAAACCTGTAAATATATGATAAACCATAAAATATATATAAACCTGTCAATATTCAAGACATCATCTAAAAAATACACATCCAAAACAAATACATCCAAGTTATTTGAAAAAAACTTACAAGTCATTTAACCTAATCATCTAGACGAGCACCTATATCTATATTATCTGGAGGATCTCTGAGAATTTCCTCAATTTCATTTATGGCATAACGATATTGGGATTCAGTTCCCATATCTCTAAATGAAGTCCTCTGTCTCTCATAGGCATATCCACGGGTTTGCCCACTCCTTGTAGACGGTCCTGATTGTTCAGCAGCACCTGAAGCTTCCTCCACTTGCGCCCATGTTATTCCATCTGCCTCAGTGTAGACGAACTCGTCGCATGCCCCTTCTACGCCTGTCATCCACTCGCTATTGAAGTTCATCGAATCGACTCTTATTGGATCGTACTTACCACTCGCTTCCAATTCCAAGAGTCGGTGTCGTCGTGTACGTTCCTCTAATTTCCTGTTGTACGTTATGTACACCAAACGATCCAATCTTTTGGAATTCAATCGATTCCTTTTCCTCGAATGGATCTGCAAATAGCATATTAGGGTTAGGGTAATGACCTTAATATCTGAAAAATAACTCTAATTTACAAATGACAAGTAAGTTCTTACGTGTTCAAATAAACTCTAATTTCTCTCACAACTAGATGCAGAAGCACAGAGAGCTAAGATTCGCATTGCGTATCTTCTTAGTTCTTTGATGGAAGTTCCATAAGTACGCCACCATGTAACTACAAAGAAAATCGTTACTTGACATACATGATTAATTGTCAAACAAAGGAAAAATCGAATATTTACTTGGTTCGGCCGAGTCAACTGCCAATTTAGCGATTGATGAGCCAAATCTTCCTTTTCTAGTCTTGTACAAGTCAGTATCCATCACGACTTTCATTCTAATTTCATCATCATCGACCATCTTCTCCATACAATCTTCAAAAGCCTCTTCTTATGACGCTACTTCGTCAATACCGCAAGTACTACAATTGATAAACAATGAATTTAGTGATAGTGAAACATAAGTCATAACTATCATTATCAAATACCTTTTTATCTTGTAGTAGACTCCTGGATTGAGGAATGCTGCTGTTTTGAATAGTGGAGATTGAAAGTGCTTCGACCAACGAGTTTCTAATATTTTGAAAATAGGCATATAGTCGCGTTCAAGGATCCGTATACCTTGACGAAACCGAAAGTAGATGTAGATCCCACTACACTTGACATCTTTCTTTTCTTACTTTCTTTCGGAGCCACATCAACGTCAATAACTGATATGGTTGCCTTTTTCGAGTTCATATGCTCAACTAACTCTCGAAGCACATGGAATGGTACTTTAAGACACTTGGTGACGTTCTTTTTTGCATTAGACACACCGGTCAAATGTGTCTTTAACCTTGCCACTTCACCGTTGTACACAAGACCGCAAAATAAGCATTTCGTCGCATACTTATTTTTGGTTGGGTCAGCAAGGATCCCATACTTCCATCCGGGATTTGCACTAGTCGGCCGTCTTGTTTTGTCTGTCAACCATTCCGGATTAATGGAATGTTGGTATACTAATGCATTGTCATCCACGGCCGGAGGATCAGATACTGTCGGAGATGGTGGAGGCGGAGGAGGCATAGATCCGTTAGGTGTTTCTTCTTCCGAAGCACCTTGCGTAGCATCGTCGTCGCTGCTGGTGTCATTAAGGTCGCATTCAGCGACGACGTATTCTTCATCGGTAGACATTAGGCCTGTTCCAAAAAAAAAAATCGTGCAGATTAAGGGAGAAAACAGCTGGAAAAATGAAACTCCGGTGACGGTTAGACGATCTCCGACGGCGTCGATGGCAAGCTCTAGGGTTTGGGTAGAAAGTGAGAGTGAAAGTGAGAAATTAGGGTTTGTTAGAAGGGTATTTGCTTTAAATAGTTAAATGGAAACGGAGGGGTAGAAAGGGAAATGAAAGAATTTAAGTTCTTTCATTTGGGTAATGGGTTGACCCAACCCATTTACCCGACCCGTCCCGACAATCCGCTCGGAAAAAGCGATTTAGAAAATGCTCCTGGAAGAGCGTTTTTTCGCTTTAACCGCTTTAAGCGCCGCTTTAAAAACATTGCCTGCTAATACACTGTAACGGTTGCAGTTGGACAGTTGCTTGTCGTGGGGTGCCAATGATAATTTCGATTTGTACATCACTGATTCTGGAATGTCGTTTTGTAGGGTGCGCTTTGTTGCAGACCTAGGTGGCTATGATTGAACAATATTTGCAACTCTCTCTATTCGTTTCTGAATTTGCAGCACTGATTAGGGAGTTATTGGAACAGTTGCGACTTGCGACAGAATCAGGTTCTTTATGGCTTTTACACTGGTGATTAGGATCGGAGGTTCTACTTTCCAGCAAGGCTACTGGGGTTGTTCCTGAGCCGACAAAGTGTGGACGATTAGTTGTTCATGGTTCAATAAAACGGAAATTGTTTCCTATTTTTAGGGTGAATGTTTATCATACATTCTCGACGACATTCCATGGATGTCATAAGCTTCTGAATATACTTTCTCTGGTTTCAATTTACTGATCATGATTGAAGATTTGGGTGTCTCCTATAATCTTCCATTTTCTATGATAGCATTTGAGGTAGTCTGTGATCTTCTTGAAGGAGATAGTGAGTGTGTGATCCTTGAAATAGGAGACTTAGAATTTTTCTGTTAAATCTCATTTATTGAAATGGTTTTCATGCTTGGGGGATCCCCTAATATCCGGAGTGTTAGATTAAGCTTCTCCCCACTCTGGAATGTCAATCATAGCACGATGTAGTAGAGAAAAATTGGAATGTCACCGGAGATATGTATTGAAGTCTCCTTAGGTCCCCTATATCGTGTGGATGGTAAGTTGGTAACCATTTGTTGATAAAGCCATGGAAGTGGTGAACAAAACTTTCTCTTCGTCTGCTTGTTCATACTTTTGCTCCCAATCTGCCTGTGAATCTTGGGTTTTTGTGAGATTGCTTGTGCCTTGTGGGTAGATTGCCATCCATTTTTGAACTTTTCGATCCTATTAAAGTGGCTCCACATTCTTGCAGATTCCATACTGAGAGTTGAGACTAACTTGAGGGTTGAAACTGAACTTTAAAACATGAGATTGAACTCGAACATGACTGAAATTGGACTTGAACGAGAACTCTGGTGATTGCTTTGGTGACTTCTAAAGAATTCCCATACGAGAGGTATTGACTGTTTCAGTCATAACCAAGGGAAACATTCAGATGTATCCGAGTTTGGGATTGAGATGAAGAGTGGATGAAAAAACCTGGATGTGCCTCTTAGGGTCATCTTTTATTCTTTTATTATGGTTATGAAAAACCCACCCTTCTTCTCAATTCCTCCCCAAGAAGTTTCTGAATGCAGCTTGGTCACTCTTGTGGCAGTCTGTCCACTTGCAGTGAAGACTTCAGATGGCCTGAGGGTGGATCTCCGGCGAGGGGGTCTTACTGGAGAGCTTGGGGAAGGATGGAAAAGTTAGTGATTTCAAAAAAATCGTCAATTTTTGGATTGTAGTGCAGAGCCCTGACCAGTTAGATTAAATTAAACCAATCTATATATCTTCTATTCTTTACTTGTCTGTAAACATTCCTATATTGATTCAAAATAGATGAAAAGAATAATTGAACAATGTTCCTTTTTGTTGTCCGAATAACACTGCGATTTGTTCTTTCTTTCTTTCTTTCTTTCTTTCTTCTTCTTGTGGAGAATGTTTCATTAAATTACCATGCAGATGAGAATCTTTGAAATATTAGAGGTGTTTTGTTGGTGTATTATGATTTGATTTCGTAACACAAAAAAATTATAACGGTGTTAATTGTTAAATGCGCAGGTCCAAAGACAGTTGAATCATTGAAGAGTTTTGTATTGGAAGAAGCACAGAAGGCATCAAGGTTGAAGATAGAAGATGATAGGGATGAGTTGTAGAGACATAAAGCAGAGTTTTAGTTTTCATGAAGACATGAACGCAGTCAGTCCGTTTTTCATTTTCATTTTTTAATTGAATTCTTGATTTAATTGAATAGGACTGATAGAGATCTGCTCAACTGATTTCTTGTGTTCTTAAAAAATTGATGATACAGAGTTGAAATCCCATACTTTCATTAGGATATATGTGGTTTTTTTCTCACGGTTCAGTTGTCAATTTTGAATTCAAAGTTAATAAATGAAAAAATCGAAAGGAAACAAATGTTTTATAATAAAATATAAATCATTCATAATCTTTAATTGCTCACAATATTTTTGACAGATACAAAGTCAAGTAAGCTAATGGTTAAAATTAGAGGTTTCCATAGAAAAATGTAATTGATTTTCATCAAATCCTTTGTAAGGAATGGAGTAGTTCCGGTGATAATCGGAGGGTATAATAAATAAACAAGAAAAATAACGATAAATCATTCTTATCCTAATGGCAAGGGTCATATCAGTGTCACTAAAGGATAAATTTTACACCAATTAAACGTCAATAATGAAGTATCTGGATATCTTTAAACAGATCTCAATACCATTTTCTGATTTAGGTCTTTAGGTATAAATTATTTGGGTTTTATTCTCTTTTAAAACTTAAAAATTCTTTGATAAGATTAAAGGTATAAGAAGAAGAAAAAGAGATTGGGTTAGAATCACTATTTTAATGCAGTTTTTTTTCAGAACGATAAATCTGATACATACTCGTGTGGTATGGCAAGAGCTGGCTGAACTGGAAGGACGTACAGGAACATGCTGAACCTGTTGGAGTAAACGGACAAGAACAAGATCGTTGGGCCTTAAAGACTATCAAGTTAACTAGACTGGAAATTGATGGGCTTATTTAACTTATTAGGCTTAAAGACCATAGAGTAACTATACCTACAAGCAACAAATCAGGTATTTATACCTACAAACCATAGAGTAGTTCGTAGGAGTTCTAGGGAAAGGAAGAAAAATGTAAAGAACCATGATTATGTGCCCTATCATCCACCTAACTGTCTACTAACAGAAGCTCTAAATACAGAACTACAAGAACCTAAAAATTATAAACAAGCAAGTAAAGATAGTAGATAGATTAAAGTAATGGAAGAAGAAATAAATACTTTAAAAGAGAATGCTACCTAGAAATTAATTGACAAACCAAGAAATGCTAATATTATAGAAAGTAAATCGTATAAAATTAAACGAAATGCAGATGGATCTGTAAATCGTTTTAAAGCCCGATTGATAGCAGCCCAGGGATATAACCAACATGAAGGAGTGGATTATACATATACTTATAGTCCAATAATTAAACCAACTACTGTTAGGTGTGTATTAGCATTAGCAACAACAAAAGAATGAACATTAAGATAAATTTATGTCCGAAATGCCTTCTTAAATGGAAATATAAATGAAACAATATTAATCAGACAACCTCTTGAATTTGAAGATCCAAAATTCTCATCTAAGGTGTGTTTGCTGAAAAAGGCACTTTATGGCATTAAGCAAGCACCTAGATCATGTTATGCAAAGTTAAATAATTTTTTAATTGACATTGGTTTTATAAACAATCATAGTGATTCTTCTTTATTTACACTAATTCATAATAGCATGCAAGTATGGATTTTAGTTTACATAGATGATTTAATTTTTAATGGTAACCACATTAAATATGTAAATCATATAATTATTAACTTGGTGTGTGAGAAATTTAAGTGTAGAGATTTTGGAGAATTGATATTTTTTCTATGTATGGAAACAGTGAGAAAAGGAGATAGAATCTAACTAAATCAGTCAAAGTATGCAATGGAATTGTTATTAAAATTTAAGTTGGCCGAAGCTAAAGCAACATCAACTCTAGTCACTCCAAGATCAAAATTAAGCGAAGATAAAGGAGAACGGTTAGAGGAGGTAAAATTATATAGACAGATGGTAGAATGTCCGCAATATCTGACAAAGACACATCCAAATATATGCTATGCAATAAACCAAGTGGCACAGTTGTTACAAAGTACAAGAACAACTCACTTAATTGCAGCAAAGAAGATACTAAGGTTTATAAAAGGAACAATTCACAAGGGAATAGTGTTCAAAAAAATTATAAACAAGAAAGTAGACTCATTGGTTGCATTTAGTGACTCAGATTGAGCAGGTGACCCAGATGACAGAAGGTTAACTACATGAACTTGTATTTTTCTTGGAGGTAACCTGATCAGTTGGGTATCGATGAAATAATCGATTGTATCAAGATCAAGTACGGAAGCTGAGTATAGGCCTGTCTCATACAACCTCACTCATAAGGTGGTGGTGTTACATCTTAAGAGATTTAGCTAGGGATACGAATTGATAGAACAATACCAACAATAAAATGTGATAATCAGTCAAAAATGTTCATAGCAGCAAACAAAATTACAAAAACACGATCAAGACATTTGGAAGTGGATTTTCACTTTGTTAGAGAGTTGATACAACAAGGGAAGTCTAAGGATACAATATGTGAGTAAAGAAGATCAAACTGCAGACATCTTTACAAAGGATTTATCAATTGAAAAATTCAGCGTGTTCAACATTGATGAATTTGGAGTCTCGGTCTTAAGCTAAGTTTTTTTCTTTATTAATTTTATGTTTATATTGTTTGTTAATGTTTTGTTTCTATATAGATAGTTATAGGTAGTTGAATGGAATGAGTAATTGTTGGTACCATGGACCGCGGACCGCGGCCCATGGACCAAACCGGACCAGACGGCCCAGACGGACGGACGGGCGGGCGGACTAGCGGACGAACGGGGCTGACCGTACAAGCCCATGAGGCCCAGTGACAACAAGTGAAGGCTATAAATACCTCCCCTGGCCCAACCGGGGAAGGGGTTGACAATTCGGAGAGAGTGAACACTGGAGAGTTGAGGTTGTGGGCTTACACCGGCGAGCGCACAAGCCAACAGTGGTGAACCTGACGTGAACGAAATACATGGCGGCCGAAGAGAAAAGGATGACGAAGAGCGGTTACCAGGTGGGGGAGAGCTCCAAGCGACCCGAGCGGGAGCCGGAGGAGTATCGGCCGGAGCGACGTCACTCCCGGGACCGGTACTCAGAGGAAGTAAGGGCCAACGAGGAGTGGGACGACGAGGATAGGCTGCGTATGGAGCTCGAGGAAATCAGGTACGGCTGGGAGTCACCCGAGAGGCGCCGGCACAAAGGGGCGGCATCGCCACCGAGGGCCAGGAGAACGCGGTCCCGGTCGCGATCCCGGGAGAGAAGGGAGAAGGAGCGCGAGAAGCTCCGACGAAGAGAGCGCGCGGAGGAGAAGGATCGCGCGGAGAAAGAGAGCAAACGGGAGAGGATGCAGCTCGTGGAGCTAATATCCAACCTGCAGGAGAGCCAGCGTCAACTG